>AYEL01089529.1:0-58636 GCA_000484575.1 Olivierus martensii | reverse complement strand
ATGTGTGAAGTCTTTAAATGTAAAAATTAAAAATACAGATATCATCAATTAGTAGAACAATATACTTAACTAAGACAGAAGTAATTAAATTGATGTTACATTGTTTAAGTTGAAATTATTATTAATTTTAATCAGTTTACATCATATGCTCATTTTATCATATAAAAGTTATTATGTATCATTGTGCATGTTAAACTTCTATGCTTTCAAGATTACCTCACTATGCTAGTCATTTATTAAATTTTCTTCTAAAATTTCTCCTACAATTGTTAGCAATTATATTTGGCTTAATCAAATAGGAAAATTATACGAATTTTTTCTTAACTTCCTTTTCTAACCCAAGAGGAATATTATATAATTTATATATATATAATATAATTATATAATTTATATGCTTATATAATTTTTCAATCAAGATCTTATTCTACTATTAAGATCTCTCTATACTTATATACTTTCTTTTCACACAAAATATAGTTAGAATATCAAATTTTATGTTTGTTTAATGCTACAATAAAAAGAAATACCCTAACACTAACAGATAATTGTATACAAAATGAAAACATATTACAAAATTTGGATTTTTATTTAATTTGAATCTAATTTTCATAGACAAGAATATGTATAATATAGAAATGAATCTGAGATAGTTAAAAATCTTCGTTGATATATTTTAGATGGGATATTTAATATAAAATTTCATATATTTTTATGCATTTTTTTAATCTGTTAAAAGAAAAATTATTTGATTGCTTCTTTAAATAGGAACTGATTTTGTTTGTTATATCCAAGAAATTGCTCATTATAAAAGTGAAATTTTTATATGTAAATGTACTTAGATTGAACTTGGAATTACTGTAGTATATGCTTATTATGGCTGTGATCTTATTGTTCCATTTATTTTTTTCCATTATCTTATTTTCCTCTTTATTTAAGATGTAAAAAATAAAATACTGAAATGTCAGTGATTCAGAAATTCTAATGTGGAAATTTCATTGAAAGTTAGAAAGCTGATAACTCAGATGGTGGAGTTATCTTATTGTTTTGCACATATGTTCTGATATCTATGAGTGCAGAATTAAGAGACGTGCTATTCATTGGTTGCCTATAGACACTTTTGCTTTATTAGAATCTTGCAGGAATGAAAAAGCAAAAGAAAAAATGTGATAAAACAGTTTGCAAAATGCACACAAAAATATCATAAAAATTCTGATCATATAACAGAATGAGAAAATTTTTAGGAAATGAATTTTTAATCCAATAGTTGCTGATCAGGTAAAGGATTGATACTGTCTTTGCCAGTAAATAAAAGCAAGATTCCATTTTTCTGATGTGAGCTTAGATAATTTTATAAAAGAATTTGAGTATTATCATGGTCACTGGAGGTTAGATATATTCAATAAACAGAGAAATACAGTAGATTCTTTATAGATCTTGTTGGTAATAAAGATAAAATTTCCAGTCTTTACTAAAACAGTCTTAAAATACCTTTGGGTTCTAATAGTGTAAATGCTAAAAGATTTTTCAGTAAATACAAGTTAATTGTAATAGACAAGAAAAGCAGAATGAAGGATGATAATGTAGAGATTAATTATTTTGAATAGTAACTGAAATAAATTGAATCTTATTGAGATGAAAATCTCATTCCATATATAGTTTTATTTTTGTAACCTTTTTTTATATTTATTTATTAATGATAACTGAATCATAAATTTCTTGTTTTATTAATTAAATCTTTTAAATTTAAGATAACTGAAACATAAATTTCATTTTACATTTGGAAAAAAAATTCAATAATTTTAGCTATTTTGTTCCAAGAATACACAAGAAGTTAATAACTTCTTGTGTGTGTGTTCTCAGGATTTAAATTATTTAATGCAATTATCATCTTATTGTATGGTCCATATATATGAATTAATCTAAAAACCAAATTTTCCTACAGAATGCTCTAAACATGGTGTGCAAACTGTGGGTAACGATCTCTCAAAGGGTCACAGAAAAATTGTTGAGGGTACTCGTGAAAATTTTGAAAAATTCTCATGTTGAATAATAAATTTTTATTGAAAGAACTAAAAAATTAATTTATTTGAGATTCTCCTATGTGGCTCGTAATGACATGAAGTTTGGCCACCCCTGGTATATATAAGTAATATAATGTATGGCCAACTTATAGTTCACGATGTTAATAAGAAGCGACAATAGCCAATTTTTCCATCAGATGGTGGAATAAGCCGCAAGAAGCGACAATAGCCAATTTTTGTCATCAGATGGCGGAATTTCTTTTCGCTTAATAAATTTATATTTAATAAACATTTTTAAAAAATAGAAACATATGTATTTTTATTTATGATTACATTTTTCAATTTTTATTATTGTTTAAAGGCGCAAAGTTAATATTTTCAGGAGGACACTCCAAGATTTGGCGCGACCGATGGGTGCGACCATGGTGATTTTCTGAAACTGCTGAAACTTTTTGAATGAAACTGTTTTTGGTGATGTTCTTTTTTATTTGTTGAATTTCAATTTACTGACATAAAAGTCAGTAAAAATCAATAAATTGAATTTAAAATTGAAATTCAATAAGTATTGTTTTATATAATTATATTTCAGTGACGTATAATAAAAGAAATTAATAAGTTTAATGATTTATGGAACTTCATGCGCGTCATTTTATTCGGCGTCCTTAGGCAATTGCCTAGTTTTGTGCATAGATTCAGCTCTGCATAGTTTAATACTCAAGTCTAAGAAATGTACTTATATTCATTAATTTGATCAACTTCAAGAGTTAATCCGAAATTACCATCATAAAAAGACTGAAAAAATAAATAGTATTTATATTGGTAATAAAAATAAAAATAGTATTGTTTAATAATAGCCTAATACTTATAAAAAAACGTAATGATGAAACGATAAATAATGTTCTTTGTAAAATATAGAGAGTAATGGTGCAAAGATAGAATTTAGGGAGATGGATAAATTTATAGGAACGATTTATGTATAAAATTTCTAATGAGAGATTTCTTATATAATATGTTATTTTATTCTTACAATTTTAACAATTGATGATAGCTTTTATATACACTCAGCCCTCGATTTACACGATAGATACGTTCTTGGAAAACTCGTGGATACAAAATAGAGGGATATGTTCAATTAAACTGTAAACCATGTAAATAGATCTAAAGAAGATAATGAAAAGTAGAAGATATGTTCTTTATAACCGTATAAAATGAGATAAAAATTAAAGGAAAAAAAGGGGATTGGTTCATTAATTTTTAGACCACACAATTTAATGCTTATACTTTTTCAATTTATTTTTAGAAAATGAAAACAAACATTAATTAACATCGAATACGGTACAAAAAAATAATTAATAATGAAAACAATTAATTAACATCAAATACGTTCAATTTATTTTTAAAAATGAAAACATAAACCATTAATTAACATCGAATACGAATTTATTTTTGAAAATGAAAACAAACATTAATTAACATCAAATACGGTATAAAAAACGAATTAGGAGATTGGTTCATTAATTTTTAGACACAATTTAATGCTTATACTTTTTCACTTTATTTTTGTGAAAATGAAAACAAACATTAATTAACATCAAATACAGTACTTGAAAATGAAAACATAAACATTAATTAACATTGAATACGGTACAAAAGAAAATGAAAACAAACATTAATTAACATCGAATACGGTACAAAAAAATAATTAATAATGAAAACAAAACATTAATTAACATCGAATACGGTACAAAAAAATTTAACAATATTCTATACAAATAAAAACAATAAATAATTCAAACATAAATAGGCGAGCTGCAAGCTTGAGTTGAGTTTAGTTGAAACATAAATAGGTGAGCTGCAAGCATGAGTTGAGTTTAGTTGAACTGTGAGTAAACATTAATTAACATTGAATACGGTACAAAAAATTAACAATATTCCGTACAAATAAAAACAATAAAAGCATTCAAGCATAAATAGGCGAGCTGCAAGCCTGAGTTGAGTTTAGTTGAACTGCGAAATTTGGACAGTACTAAATAGGCGAGCTGCAAGCGTGAGTTGAGTTTAGTTGAACTGCAAGACTTAGGACAGTAAAATGAATAGTGAGCGATAAATTGTGAAAGCAAAAGTGGACTAAGAAGAACTGCTAGTGAGCGATAAATTGTGAAAGCGAAAGTGGACTAAGAAGAACTGAGAATTATTCTGAATTAAAGATAGTGTGAAAGCGAAAGTGGACTAAGAACTGTGAGTTATTCTGAAATAAGATAGTATTGTATAAGATATTATCGGATTTTGTATTGAATTTAGTTACAGTGAAACAAAATTATTTTATTTTGTGTGTAATTATTTTGTATTGAATTTAGTTATAGGGAAACAAGATTATTTTGTTTTGTGTCTTTATTGGAATATTTAGTTATAGTGAAACAAGATTATTTTGTTTTGTGTGAATAAATTGTACTATACCAAGATTATTTTGTTTTGTGTGAATAAATTGGACTATACGAAATATAGATATATTCATTCTATTAATCTCTACGAATTCGTAAACCCACAAAACGTGACAATATCATACTCTTTTAATTTATAAATGGCTCAATGCAAAACAATCAAATTAAAACCCAAAAAATTTTTTTGTTTTCATTTAAAAACCGTGTAAATTGAGTGCCGTGCAAATCGAGGGCTAGGTATATGTTTAATTTTTATTTATTTGTATATACAGTATATCTAAAAATGAAAAAGTATGTAAAGTATTTTGTTAATTATAATTAAAAAGTATGCTAGTTTGATTTTATTAGGAAAGATGATCGTCCTGTCTCTCTCCTTTTAAATCCATCTTTTATAGAGGCATAATTATATTTAAAATTTTTGTTTTTATTTCTGCAATATTTGGTTTTTATAAATATTACTATAACATTAGTTCAATACGATAAAAACATATTGGTTTTCAATATACAGTGACCAATTTATTCACAAATATATTTTGGATAGAAAGCAAAAGTGTAGTTCTTATAAATGGATATACTATTTGATCAAAGTAATTATGATAATCGAATTTTGACAAAATGGTTTCTTATATTTTAATTATATACAGTATATATATATATCAGTTTTTCTCAATGTGAAGATATTAAACTAAAAAGAATCTAACTCATTACGAAATAACAATATACAGATTATACACATTTTATATGTTTTAATAGCTCTTCTATAAAACTGTAACTATTATTTAATAATGCTAATTTCTACTTGTTACTGTTATTATTTATAATTAAATGAAAGAAAAATAGTTTTCATGCTATTTATTACTACATTCAATATAGTATCAAGTAACTTAAAAAGTCAAAAACAATTTCTATATTTTGCTTTATAAATGTATTTATCACTATGAGATTATGACCTTTAAGTACAAATTCTTTATTACGAAATTTCAATTTTATTCTTCGAAGCGCCCCTAGTTGAGAAAGTCATCAAGCTTCACCTTCAATATATTAAATTCTCCCGCCTAAAATATGTAATGTTTATAACGTAAAGCAATTTTTCTATATGTAACCAAAATAAACCTTAAAAATTTTCATATTCATGGTACATTAATAGATCAAAATGACTACTTTAGTACAAAGGCAACGTTCTAGAAGACGATTAGCGGCTTTAAGTTTTTTATCTAATATATCTTTAGACGGAACACACAGAGATACCAAATTAGGACTTTTAAATTTAAACATTAAAGCGATTCATTCAAAAGAAAATGATACAACAGAACATGATTATGCGAAAAAAAATCTTAGAAGTCAAGAAGAAAAATTAGAAATATCCAATATAAAAGAGATACCACTCCATCCAAGTAGTCCAAAATGCAAAGATAGGTAAATTTCCTTTTCCCCCTTAAAATACCAATAAAATATATTATATAGTATTTTATACGTCTATTTTAGTTTTTCATTAATACTATAGGGCCTATATGATATTTTTTTAATTTCATTTAAATTAATAAATTTTCTATATTCTAAATAAGTACAGCATTGGATATTGATAAAATAATTTTCGGTACCAAATAGTCTCTTAATTTTTTTATTAGTTTATATGTTGTGTGTTTCGTAAATTATAAGTTGTAAATGAAAAAGAAATAATAAAGCAAAAATTACTATTTTTTAATTATGAACAAACTATAAATAATCTATATAAGTTCTAAATACAAACCAAATATTTTATAAATTAATTAGAATAATTAAAAATAATAATAATCTTGAATTAGAAAACTAGCAAGTCAAAATAGCTAAAAAATAATTATTTTAAATATGCACTGTATATTTTTTATTTTTGCTTATTTAATTGTGTGTTTTAATAAATAAACAGGTTTAATTGATTGAATATTAAATATATTTAAATAATGAAGATTTATTTATCCTTTTGATGAATAGAAATGAAAAATTTGATCATCATCATCATTGTGGAAAATGTCATCAGTTTTATATTATAGTCTCTCAGAAGAATCAAATGATATAGACTATAATAATTTATATAACTATATTTATATAGTTAATATATGATAATAAAAATATGAATTATTATAATTTATATAGTTAATATATGATAATAAAAATATGAATTATTTAGTGTGTGAATGAAACAAAATATACTATATAGAGTATTGTATAATCAAAAATTTTGTTTTAAATGAATTGTCAGAAAATCAGATTAGTAAACAGAAATTTAAGACAAATCTATAGGCCTAGTCAATTGTTTTATTTATTTTTCAAGTTTTATAGTTTAATTTTTCACGTAAGAGTATAGTCAGAATGGATTAACAAAGTGGTTTTTCCTGCATGTAACTAGAGATATGCAGTGATGAAATCTTTCAACATTACTGAAAGATTTAATTACATTATTTAATCCATTTTTATAAATTATATAAAAAAATATCAATAAATAATAACTTAAATTTATAATTTAATTTTTTTTATAAAGCTGATACTCCTCCTTAAAGATGTCAATTCCATTATTTAACTTTAAATAAATTGATAGTTACTATCAAGAAAAATTAAAATGTTTTCTTGGATAAAATGTCTCAGATCTTAAAGATATTCTGTTCAATCAGGTTGATAACTTTTATGATAATTTTTTGATATCAGGCATTCAGCTTGTAATCCCCACACTAATTGCTAAATTTTTTATAGTTAGTCTTAAAAAATTTGACTTATTCTGAATTATATAAAAATTACAATTTATTACTATTATAATTAATGGTAAAATAATAAATATAATATTTAAATAGTAAATATAATAAATTTAAAAATCTAAGTTAGAAAATAAATTAAATATTGCATTTTTATACAGTATTTACTATATCCATTAAAACTTGGAAAATATATAATCCATGTTTTGGTTATAAAATTTATGTAATTCATAGATATACAAATTTATTAATCAAATTATGCACTATTAAAATATTTTAATATGTTCATGCCTTAATGGCTGTTTTCAGAACAGTTTTCTCTTAACATCATATTCCTGATTTTCATTTATAAACTAATTTCTTATAATAAGGTATCCCGCAATGATGAGAAAAACAACCATTTCAAACAAAACAAAATTTAGCATAAATTTAAGACAAACAGTAAAATTTTTTGCTACTAATATATCTGCCAATTTCAACCATAAATGTTTAAAATAAAAAAATTTAGAATTTTAAAATTAACATATCATTTATATTACTTTGGAGTGAAAAAAAAAAAAAAGAATCTGTAGATGATTTTGAAGGGAAGAAAAGATATTTTGAAGTATTTGAAAATAAGACAAAGAGCATATGTAGTGAGAAAGACAAGAATGGTAGGATGCTGTAGGATGAATTGAGTGGTTTATAGATGGCAAGAATATTTCTTTGCACTTTTTATGCCAAATTTGGAGAGAGGGATAAGAACAAAAATATGAGAACAGAAAGTATGAAATGGATGAATGTGAATATGAGAAGCAGATCAATACGGAATAAGTTGTGAGTACAGTTGATATATTAGAGTGTAGTAAGAACCTGAAGATGAATAATTTAACTCAGTGTTTTCCAAACTGTAGAGCATGAAAGAATTAAAAAATACGGTATATCATTTTTGAGATAACAAATAAAAAATAAATTCAAATTGATGTCAAGAAAAAATTAATCAGCAAAAGGGTTATAAATGCTGTACAATTTCATGTACCCAGAAATTTTCTGCTGTTTAAAAGACAAAATAACAATCACGTTTAGTGATTGAAAAAGAATTTCGAGTAGCAATATCTTCCATGACACCCGACTTGAGAGAATTTGTGCTGAAAACAAGCCTACCCATTACATTGAATATTATGTTGCATTAAACATATTTTCTATTTTTCAGTTTTTGTAAGATTTGTTTAATTGTATTAAAAATTATCACACTATAATAAATACATATGTTACCATCAAAACTCGATTTGCCTAGTTGAAACTAGTTGGAACAAAGCCTGTTTGTAAATACTAGTATTAACTAGTCAATACTGAATTACTATATTTATTAGAAACTTCTGGTTTTCACTAAAACTTCTCTAGTTAAAACTCAATATGTCTAGTAAAAACTAGTATTACCTAATATTTCTTTTTTACAAGAAGAAGCTTGATATCTTCCTAATCGTGCAATCATGCATTAGGGGGAAAAAATAAAAACCTAGTAACTGAAATCTACAAAATAAATATATTTATGAACATAGTAACTGAAATTTACAGAAGAAATATATTTATGATGTACACTATTTGTTTCCGCATGAAAAACTGTTATGACAGAGTTGCAGAGAATTCCTTTCTTCTTGCACAAGCTCTTTTCGAAATGCAACCTTTCTCGCAGACACAACTTGTGAACCCTTGTGGTGCCATTGCCAGTTTCCTAACTGCCATCTTCAAAGAAATATTTGTATCTGGTACCTCTTCGGGCATCAGGAACTTCTTCCAACAAACGTCAAATTCCGATCTACAAAAGATATTTTTTCATAATCATATTTTGGGCATTCTCTAAGTAGTACAAATACATAAAAGATACAAACTTATCTGCAGTTTTTCTTCATAGATTTTTTAGGGTGCCAATTTTTCTTTGTAGATTTTCATTGGCTGTTATGTGAATCATGAGTTTGAATAATGCCAGCAGACCAAAAAAAGTGAAATGCTATTTTTAGAGAAACTCAGCAGATCGAAATTCTTATAATTAAATTATATATTAAAATTATAATTTAATCATTTTAAATTTGAAACAAAAATTAAAAACATGTCTGTTTAGGAAATTGCACAAATATTAAATACAAACACAATGAAATTATGAAAGGTTTTCGAAATCAAATAAAACGATTTTATTTGATTTTGAATGTATTTTGCAATCGATTTTTTATGCAATGATGTTTATTCTGGTTAATGATTAATCAAATCTATTTTTGTAAGAAATATTCATTTTACAATCTTCGGAAATATGACAATGTAATGATATCTACAGTTTATTATATGAATTATTATTCATTACTTTTCTAGAAATTACACAAACTATATTGCTGAGATATGAAACAGATTTGATATTTTTTCTATTTATTTTATTTATCAATAAAATTTTTGGCATTATGACTATTAGCTAGGAGGGCCGCATATTAGTAGCTCCAAGGGCCGCATGGCCTACCCCTGATCTAGAATTTGCATGACAGATACCAGACATGCAGTTCAGGTTTCTTCCATATTGAAGTATCTTGGAGGCTTTAGCACTCCTCAATGTCTCATAGCCATTGCCAATGCTCAACATCACTGATTATCAGGATTACAGAGTTGGAGTCAGGGAGTTGGAGGGTTTTGGGTGGAGTCGGAGTTGGAATTTTAAACTTCCCGGAGTCAGAGTTGGATTTTTTTTAAAAGATGGAGTTTGAGTTGGATCATTTGCCATTTGATTCTGCAATTTTAGGGAGTCAGAGTCGGATTTTTTTTTTTAAAGTGGAGTCGGAGTCATATCATTTGCCATCCGACTCTACATTCCTGCTGATTATATGTCATCTCTATTGATTTTACTTGCACATATGATTTGGTATACCAGTCCACCTTATTCACTAAATTATCTATTCTCAGTATCATTGGTAGATCAACTCACTTTGCTCAAGAGATTTGTATATCATTGCACATGCAAAGTTTGTTGGAGGGGAATGTTGTCATCTTTCTGCATATGCCACCAGGGAATTCTAAAGGAAGCATACTCACCCTGTTTCTATTTGCATGCTATTCTCTGACTTGTAGGACACCATTCAACATGGAGTGGACTGTATAACCTATGTAGTTGACATCTTTTTGATAGCTTTTTTCCCAAGCCAGAAATACACAATCACACACTTTCAAATGGTTTTATCATCACTAGAATACTGGGCTCACCAATAAAACTCATGTTTTCCCACATTAAAAGTATGGTCCTTGATCTTTCTCGCAAACATCACCATCCACCTAAGAATCTTATTCTCAACTTTTTGATCAACCCACAAGTGATAAAACAAAAATTTTGAGAGTAATTTTTATCACTCCTTTATCTGCTCTGAATATTTGGAATATCTTCAAACTAAAGCCAGCAAAGCCATTCAATATTTTAGAACATTTTCTCACATGGGCAAGGAATGAGGACATTTCCCCACTGACCTATTCTCATATGTTCCTCCACCTTCGGAACAGGATTCCATCAACTGCCACATATGGGATAAAGGATTGTCCTTTCAACATTAAGAATTTATCTCCTAATCTTTACACCAGCTTATTTGAGCTAACTGTTATCAGCACTGGCCCAGATTTCTGTTGGTGAGGGTTGATGCATCTAAGACTCCATTGCAAATCTCAATTGACTTAGTAATATCTTTTTGGAAGTATTCAGTGACATTCTCCCTCCATTCATATTGTTCGGTGTTTGCAGCAGAAGCAGCAGGACTTTGATTAGCATTACATCTAATCAGTATGGCTGGTTCCTCTCATCATTTTCTCTGACAGTATTGATTTTCCATATCTTGCAGAATTTTAATTGAAATATCCCCACTATCAATCTATATATATATAGATATATATATAGTGATCATATTTTTTTGGAGAAAATAAAGGACAAATCAAAAATTGTTTCATTATAAGAAAAAGCAAGTAATGTTTATTTGTTTCACTAAAACTGAAAAGCCTTATAACATTTATTATAAAATATAATAAACAATGAAAGTTCACCAAGACTGCACAAAACAAAAACAAAAGTAAAATGCAAAGCCCTTTAGCAATCAAAAACTTTATTCAGAAACATTTTCAATGCACTTGGCACCTTCCTCAGCAAAAGTAGTAGCTTTTTATTTTACTTTTATAATAAACAACACAATGTTTTAAACTATCATATTATTACTTTAAAAAAAATTAATTTTTATATTTTTCAACTAGAATGAATTTTTTTAATAAATCTTGTTTCTTTTTTTTAAATTCCTAAAACTTTATATATGCATGCCGAAGTTGCATTTTGTATAAATACATGCTTCCAATGTTTCAACTTGGGTTTTCTCAGTGGTCCACATATTAGTCACTAATGAAAATATCTATTCAGTGGAGGCATTAGATCCAGGGAGACAAAAGCAAAATTTGACAATTTTTAAAATGTTTTTAAATGATATATGTATGTCTGTAAAATATATAAAAATTCTAACTTATATACATTGATAGGACTCATTATTGGTTGCCATTCTTTGGTGTTTTCACAGGTGACAACACAGAAAATGAAAGTGTCATACTTCTATGAACCATCTGTTGCACACCATATTCAATTTACTAGTTCAATTCAGAAAATAAAGGACAAAATTACCATTTTAGAAAAAAAATATATCTAAAGGACTGTCCTCTTAAATAAAGGACTTATGGTCACCATATCTATATATCTTGACTCAGATTTCCGATATGACTCATCCTACAGTTTTGGTATGGACAGCTGCACAGATAGGAATTCCTATAAATGAGAGTTGACTAACAGTCACAAACTCTGTTACTAGATAGCTCTATATGGTGGTTACTGGGCATGTATGATGCACTTACTTTTTCTCTAGAAAATGTTACCTTCTATTTTGTGGCTTGCAGTCTATTGTTGCACATACATGCACAATATCACATACATATGACTTTTCCAACTTTGGTCAGCAGATAGTTGCTTATCTCAAGAATTGGAAGTGTTACTCCTCTGCCTATGAACTAATTGAGCATCACTGAATTGTTTCCAACATTCACAAGAGCTGATCCAGTTATTGGAATATTCACACTGTGGCAAACCAGATACATCATTTCACTTCTGGGTTGAATGCCCAGAGTATCTCAGTACAAGGGCAATTCCTGGCATAAACCTGAACATCGTTGTTACTTTGCAGTGAGACTCCGATCAATGGACTGGCTGGTACCTCATGTGGACATAAAGTTACACATATCATAACTTTTGAAAAATTCATTTGTTCTTCTGTGAATTAATTGATCCTACATAACTTCATTATCATTGAAGTAAAAAGCACACACTAAATTCTTCATATTAGGAATGAAGTAAAAATTCATATTATATTTGTAGTATTCTGTTATATCTATAATCTGCTCTAATTTAGCCCCTTGGGTGCTGCACATATCAATTTCTGCTTGTAATTGAATGCAAGCTAATAATTATAATCAAGCCTAATTACGATTAATATTTTATCATCAAAAAACACAACAGCAGTATATTAGAAAATCAACTAAAAATAGTGTTGATTTTCTAAAATACTGCTGTTATGTGCTTTGATGATAAAATATTATTCATATTAAGAGTATAAGCAGGTATAATTTTTAAGCATAATTAATATGCAAAAATTTAAAATTATGATATCTTACTTAATTTTAGACAAAATCTTTTGAAATTTTCAAAATTTATAGCATATTTCACCTTCTTTCTAACAGCTTAAGCATGTTCTTAGAATTTTATTTTTTTACAACTTTTCATTCTGTATATGGTGATCCTGGAAAACACAAATTTTTTATATGAAATCTTAGCTACCCAATGAAATTTTTGATATTTTTAGATAGCCATATCTCTGAACAAAACAAACCTTTAATAAAGAAATTAAGCTAAAATTTTTAGAAATTATTTATAACAAATCAAAAGTTATGTAACTTTTGTTGAATGAAGTATCATCATATAATTATTAAAAAATTACATAAATTCAATGAAATATTATCGTTTTTATTAATATTTCATATTTATTAATTTGTTCTTACATCATTTCTACAATTTCTAGCAATATTTAAAAAAAAAATTTTTATTTATATGAAAAATCATAACATGAATATGGCATCATTTCCTACATAATCAGCTATAATAAATTTTTATGTTCCTCTAATTGGACTGTAGATAGTTTATTGTTGTTCAGCACCCAATGCCACTTATCCACATGCAAAGTACAGTAGATTTGGCTGCAGTTTCCCAGGAAGTGAGTAGCTGCTGTAAAGCAATAAAAGTGTCATGCCCCTTTAAATGGCCTGAGGGTATTTATGTTTAGTTTTTTGCAATTTTCTCCTAAATTTCAGTGAAATTAAAATAAAAAATAAATGATTAAGAAATATTTTAGTTTATTTTAACAGAATTAACCATTGTTTTCTTATTATCTACAATATTTTTTCAATTTTCAGCATTTTATAGCTCATTTTATGAAAAATTCAAATTTTCTAAAAATTTCAAAAATATAATTTATCAAATTTCATAATTGGAATAAATTTGATAAATTAGGTTATAAAATCAAGAGGTTGGGATAAAAATATCCAATTCTATTGAGCCATTCAAATATAAAAGATTTTTGTACTTGTAATTTAAAAAAATATTATGACAACCAAAAAAATTTAGGACCCACTGTCAGAAGGGCATATTTTCAATGATTACATACAAAAAACCAATTTGAAAAAGCTTAATTAAATAAAATCAAGATTGAATTTTTTAACTTGTTTTTTTATTGTTTTTTTTCCATGTCCTTTATGTCTATCAATGGCAAAAGGCACTCAATGGGTTAACCCTTTGAAAATTGAAGGACAAAGTGAAGAGCATATAAGAAAGCTTCCAGAAAAAGAAAATGATCCTACTAATAGTAGTATAGTAGGCTACTAGTAGAAGAGAGAAGGCAACCTTATATGCCTCTTATGATATGCAGGTTAGATAGTGGGTGAATTCTTCCCCACCTACAGGGAATTATATTATAATGCACAATTATTATAGTTTTGTTTTATATTTAATATAATTTTCTGTTAATTTTATTTTAATTTATAAAATGATAGTAGTGTGTGCCGAACACTGACAGAAATAGTTTAAAAAACAATTATTTTAGAGAAATTCTGCTTTTGATTATTTTCATGTTAATTGACTACAGTTTCAGCATGAGTGAGTTTTGGCTGGGGTATCAGCAGAAAAATATGCAGACACCAACACCTACATTTTTTTTTTTTTTTTCTGTTTATATGCAGGGCTGGGGTGTCAGCAGGAAAATGTGCCGATACTGATACCTACATTGTTTTTTTTGCCGACATCTCTGACAGTAAACATGCACAAATGATGTTTTAGAACACATTTTTATTCAATATTTATTACTTAAAAAAATTATTTATTCACCAAAAAAGAAAATAATTATTTAATACATTTTTTAAATTTAAAACTAATAAATTATGAGCAATAAGAAAGTTATTGCCGACACCGACACCAGTGCCGACACCCCAGCCCTGCATTAAACTGAAGAATATCACCTATTTCTTTTAGTAAAAACAAAAATATAATATGAGTAAATAGATTACTGTCAAAAACCTTGTCTTGTTTTTGCCTTGAAAGTTTGATTACATAATCAAGATTTAAATTTTCTGCCATTTTCTCTTTAAATAAACAATATCACAAAATGACACTCATCCTTACAGAACTGGCCAGGAGCCTTTATGAGCTAGGGCCCAATTGACATTGCTGATTTAGCCTTCCATTAAATCCGTCATTGACTGTACTATATGTCTTTTAAGCTGTTACAATTTTTCATTTAATACAAGTATACCTACTTTATAGAAGTTGAATGTTTCTATGAAAGCCTTTCATTAAATGGTGTAATGTGAAGAAGCAATTATCATTAAGTTATATAGGAAATATTTTTGAATGTTCTCAGATCAAAAAAATAACCTACCAAATCATATCACCATAACATATATTAAAACAAGAATAATATAATAATAGAAATAATAGATAGATAGAATAATAGATAGAAATAATAGATAGAGATAATATATGCATACTGTAGTTTCATTTATTGCACCACTTATGTTTTCAGTTTAGTTGCCATATCATATATGGAATATATGAAGGTGTTCAATGGGCTGGAACCAAATCTTTCTTAAAAAATTGGGCATGTGAAATCTGGAATTGAGCTTAGATCCTCAAGGATAATAAGCTGACATCGTTTTCATAAAAGCAAAGATCCTTTTCAAATTTCTTTCAATTAGTGAAAACAGATACTAGTGTAGGTCTTTTATAAAAGTAAAATAGCTCTAAGTGAACTTTTGTAAAATAGAGATAACTAACTATAACTATCTTCTTAGATGTTGAAAGAGACTTTCAGAAATCTAAAAGAATAATTTAAGGTTATTTATTTGAAAAATACCATTAAGTAATTACTTTAAGAATAAAACAGGTTTCATCTAATAATAATATTTTATTCATATATAAATATTATTTATTATTCATATAATTTAATTTAAAGAAATATAAAAGTGAGAATGAGAATCTTGGATTATAACCTCTAAAGGTACATTAGGATATTATTATAGTAATGAATTAACAATAATATTAATTCAAACTTATTATATTTATATAGTTGTATGTATATATGGAAAAATATATCATATCATCCATCATATATTCATCAATTATGATATCATTATAATGAAAGTGAATTACATTTTAAGTATTTTTAATAAATAAAATTTTTTATTTTAGACGTCATAGTTTTATGTCTGAAACTAGAAGTAGGATTACTTCACTTTCTCAAAGAAGAAAGAATCTTCTTCGACAAAGATCCACTCAAGAATCACTTCCATCTTATAACAGTATGGAAAGTATAGGTTAGTTCATAATTATTTTATATATATAAATATATGAACTGAACTGAAATCATTTACAATCTCATTTTATAAATTAACAACTATTCATATAATTTACAATCTCATTTTATAAATTAACAACTATACATATATATATGAATAGTTTTTAATTTATAAAATGAGATTGTAAATGATTTCAGTTCAGTTCAGTTGGTCATAAGTTGATGTGGCCATAAGTCTGAGATACTTTATATCTATCTATTCAGATCATTGCATATGAACTTGTGCATGTGCAATGATCTGAATAGATAGTGTGAATTGAATTGATCAATCACAAACCTTTTTATATTTGATTGTATTACTTACTATGTTGATTAATCACAGGTCTCCATATTATGATCATATGAGTGGCTGCAAGTCAAGGATTATCTGTATAAGAAAATTATAAAGTTTTAAAGCCAAATTTCATAATTTTGAGAAATGAATACTATCAGGTTTTAAAAACTGAATTTAAATCAAAATATTCCATCAATTGATAGAAAGGTTATTGAACAGAAATCTTTTTGGAATTTATCAGTTTTTTTATGTTCTCAAAAAATGCAAATTGTAATTATATTAGAATTTTATAAAGAAATTATATTTTGTATTTCTGCATATGTATTGTTGATGAAAATCTAAAATCAAAAATATTTCTATTCAGTAAATCTCTGTATTATCTGGTACTGTACATTTTGCTTTTAATTCATTATAAGCATTATGCTATCTAAACAGTAGCAGTTAATGTAATGACAATGGTTGCAGGACTATTTAAAGCCCCCCCTTTCCTACAATCTACAATTTAGTGTAATGACATTTCAAAATTACACCAATCTTTCACTGCTAATACAACAAATTAATAAAATTTTCCCACTAGTACTTTGGCAGTAACAAATTTATTATAAAATTCCTTAAAAATCAAGCAAAAATGTTTTCAGCAGTTATTTGCTCTCATCTATTGCAATTTCAAATATCAAACAATTCTACTATAATATTTCAAAAATTACACATTTGCATTATAGAACATTAATAATATTTAAACTCTACTTTTATCATAATTTACAATTTTTATCATGATTTTCAACAAAGTACTAATTAACTAAATTGAGAAAATAAAAATACAGTTATAAAGCTCATATTTAACTCTTCCTTAGCATAAAGGGAAAAAATAAAATTCAAAAAACAGAATTATGAAACATTAATACTGCAGTCTAAGATAACTGATAAAAAGTTTAACAATAACATAATTGAGATACAATGGAATTCCAAAATTAGATAGATAAAAATTTAATGTCTCAAAATTGTCTTTATATTGATAAAGAATTTATGCCTTAAAAATATTTGGTAAATGATTAGACTACAGATAACAAATAAAAACTGTCCAACAATATTAGTAATATTGATTAGGAGAATAAACACAGCTCAAAGTTAGGAAACATTAAATCTTAAAAAAAAGAAATTACATTATATAATACATTTTAAGATTTTATATTTCCTGCCATTGAGCTATGTTTATTCTCCTACATTTTAGCAGTAGAATATTGAACTTTAGTAATATTGATATGATTAAAAAAAAAACAAGGTTTATTATATAAGATCAGAATAAATAAAATATCATTATTTATAAATAATTGTAAAATAATTGGAGAACATATTTACATTAATGAATATTTAATTCCCTGTTATGCTTTGATATATTATGAATTGAGATAACTGAAAAAGACATAAAATCAAGTATGTCTGGCAAGAAATGATATAATACTAATAAGAAAAGAAAAAATAATGCTGTGATTAAAATCTTTTCTAAACAAAATTTGGTGAAAATAATATATGCTCAGTATTAATAGTTTAATGATAAATAATAAAATTTGTGGCACTTTAGATATTTATATGTTCTATAATAAATGTTTAATCTTTGAATAATAAATATAAGCAGTAGATATTGTTATAGCATGGAATATGAATATGACATTGGTATTTAATAGAAACTTGAACATATATATTCCTATCTTCAGACATTGATGGATATATTAATCAGAGAATTGAGAGAAATCCAGACCAACATGGTGGTATTGTGACTTATATTAGAAAAACAAAATTAGCAGTTATTTATAGTATTTTCTCTTACTAGTATGCACAGTTATTTTGCCATATGGAAGTTTTAACTATAAAAATAAGTAAATTAATTATTTGTATAATATATAGTAGACCAAATGTAGGAATTACAGATCTTGATAATATACAAAGATTATGTGGTTATGTGTTAAATTAAATAGTTGCTTTTTGATTATGTTCAGAACTTCAATATAAATTTACTTAGTATTGAATCTATACTTATAAAGCAATTGACTAATTTATATTATAACAATAATTTATTTATACTTTTTGATAAACTGATCAGATATGATATAGGTGCTCCTTTGTTAGACTTTACACTAACAATGGAAGAGACAGTAGATAGAATTTGATATTTACAACTTTACAACATATTGCCATCAGATAGTTTCTTAATCTTTCTACTGCCTGGAAGTGAAGATGACTCAGAAAAATACTATACTTGTCATATTTTTTTTAAGTTTAAATATTGATAGGTTAAATAATGTTCTTGATTCAATTTTCAATTAAAAGTATTTTTTAATATAAATGAATTCAATATGGTTATTTCATTTTTTCTACTTAATTTTCATATTTGTCAAAAATATTTTATACCTAATGTGATTAGTTTTGCCATCTTTATAATGAAGATCATTCAGAAAAAACTGGAGTATAGTGGTGAATTAAAAAATAAGCATGATTATATATTTTTATTAATTATTCACATATAAATTAACAATAATAAACAAATTACATATAGAGGTTGAATATCCCAAATTCAGAATTCCAAAATCCATAATGTTGCGTTCACACAGAGAGCCCTTTGAAATAAGATTACAACTATTGTTTGTATTGTGAAAAATGACAAAATAATGCACAAACATTGACACACTGTTCTGATTCAATAAACTATCAAACATTGTCAGTATGAAGTATCTGTTTAATGCTTATTTTCTGTTATGTTGTTATATATCATTAAAAATGTTAAAAAAATTTCATAATGATAATCTTATAGGTAACAGTGATAAGATTCTTTTATAGCTGTTAAATAAATATATTTTTATATTGTTTATTGGATTTATATTATTGTTTTCTATGTCAAATAAAATGAAATTCTGAAAGTTTAAACTTTTTCTTACTTTTCTTCAATTCCACCATGTCATGTATTCCAAATCAAGAATTCAGAAATATCCAAAACCTAAAACATTTTAAGTTCCAAGCATGGGGATACTCACCGTGCAGTTTGAAAATTTGGAAATATATTTTTTTATTGCTTTGTACTGCTTCTAGTAGTATAATATTGGCTATTATGTTTTAGCAAAATTCATTGCATTTAAATTTTATGTTGTGACAGATTAGAAGTTTGACTTGAACATTTTTTGATTTCAAACAATTTTTTTCCTCTCTCAAAAGTATAAATTTTTAACTTTAAATATTTATAAATTCAAATTACTTGTTCTTATTGCTAAAATAAAATGTAACTATTTACATTATAACTACTGATACTAAAAAGGAAAAATGACATACAGTGGGTGATCGGTTAAAGAACATAATCCATTCCAAGACAAGGTTCGTTATCCGAATTGTTCATTAACCGTTCATCGATTTACCATAGGTTTTTATGGGGATTTGATTAATTCATCCAGAGACCCATCATCGATTTACCATAGGTTTTTATGGGTTTTTGATTAATTCGTTCCAGAGACCCAAAATAACATAAATAAAAAATTATATAATTTCTTACTAAGTTTACTTATATGTAATAACAATAATATATACATACATAATCTTGCATTTTCATGTATATGTTTATTTTCCGATAAAGAATCTGTCCAATATCAATTGCTTTCCTCTCTTCAGGATTTTTCAGAAGTGATTAATAGCATTGCCGTGGCAGAATCTCCCACCTATTGACCTCAACCTAGTATGGGTGCCATTCTAAGACCAAAAAATTCTAAAGTGATTAATAGCATTGTCATGATTAAGATCCCCAAGCCTATTGGTGATTAATAGCATTGTCATGGTAGAGATCCCCTAAGCCTATTGATCTTGTGATTAATAGCATTGTCGTGGTAGAGATCCCCCAAGCCTATTGACCTCAAACTATAAACATTGTTGCTGTAAAGATCCCCAAGCTTATTGACTTCAACCTGGTGATGTGCCGTGGTAGAGATCCCCAAGCCTATTGACCTCAACCTGGTATGGGTGCAATCTAAGACCAAAAAATTGTAAAATCTCTCTCTTACCTTCTTTAATAAATGTTTGATTTGTAGATCTCCCCAAGAGATCCTCAAGCCTATTGACCTTAACTTGGTATGGGTGCCATTTTAACTAGGATCCCCAAGCCTATTGACCTCAACCTGGTATGGGTGCCATTCTAACATAAATATTGTAAAATCTCTCTCTTACCTTCTTTAATAAATCTTTGATTTGTTTAAGCCTGTTGACCTTAACCTGGTACGGGTGCCATTCTAACACCAAAAAATTGTTCTCTCTCTTACCTTCTTTAATAAATCTTTGATTTGTTTTATGTTGTCTTCGTCTCTCTTACCTTCTTTAATAAATCTTTGATTTGTTTTAAATTGTCTCTGAGCTCTTACCTTCTTTAATAAATCTTTGATTTGTTTTATGTTGTCTCTCTCTCTTACCTTCTTTAATAAATCTTTGATTTGTTTTACATTGTCTTCACTCTCTTACCTTCTTTAATAAATCTTTGATTTGTTTTACGTTGTCTCCCAGTTCATTTTAATCGGGAAAAACTATTGTTCTTCCATTCTTACATTCCATTAATAGAACACATTTATACGTTTGACTGACAATGGCTATAGAATAGCTGAAAATGTTATCTTAATTTCCTACTTTTGTGCTATAATTAATTTGATTATTATTAATAGTAGGATGAATTATTATACATTTTTATCTTTTTATTATAAATAATAAACTATACTATAAAAGTAAACTATAAGTCAAATAAGTAAGATAAACTGTTTATTCAACTATTTACTTATTTGGTTTATAGTTGACTTTTATTTAGTATTTACAGTAAGAAGTCTTACATTATAAATACCAGTAATAAACTTTTTATGTTGGAGAAAATCTGTTTTTCAGCATAGTTATTTAGTGAATCATGATTTTTACTACAGAAAATGAATTTTCAATATTATAATGTTTTGATAGTAAGCACTCAATGTCCATCTTTAATCCTTTTTCTGCCAGCCATTTCTATTACCACCTGCAGGGTAAGGCCAGCAGTGTTTTGTAATTAAGCCTAATTGATATTCAGAAATTTATAAAACTTCATACCTCTTATTTTTCATTGAAAATATCTCAAAATTTTTACTGTTTATAAAGTTTCTATGCTCCTTTTTAGCTATACAATTATTATTTATTTATTTATTTAGAAATAGATTAACACTAGCACTATTTAGCAGATAAAAAATATTTCACAATTTATTTAACTTGTGTAATGTTTTCAGCACATTGCAAAGTATAGAATATTTTTGAAAAATAGAATCGAGCATTACGAAATCTGTTTAAAAAACATATAAGGATACTAATAATAAATAAAAAATATAAATTATTTTTCAACCATGTGAATACATAATATATAATTTATAGCATTAAGTAGTAAAGAACATATGCTTAGAATAAGAAATGTAGATGTTTTTATTAACTTAATCTTTAATTATTATATTATTTTAATGTTTAAAATATTTTATGTAACATATTTATATTTACTGTTAGTATTCTTATATGTTTTTCAAACTGATTTTGTAATGTTTGATTCTATTTTTCGAAAATGTTTTATATTTCGCAATGTTTATATCAACTTCCCAACAGGCTGAGGAGAGTACTTTGCAATGTGCTGAAGATAGATGTATCAAAAGCGTTACACAAGTTAAATAAATTATGAAATATTTTTCATCTGCTAAATACTGCTAGAGTGCTAGTGTTAATTTAATTCTAATTAAATAGAAAAAGTAAGCAGTAATTATTAGATTTATTTATTTATTTAAAGATGTATTCATTGCATATACAGGGTCCGCCAAAAAGATCTGATGGTTTTTAATTAAAAATAACGCACTTATTACAAAACCTTTAAGCATGTTTATTTATGCAACATACTGGGGTACATGTGCCATTTATCAGACAGTAACACACACCTTGAAAACAAAGTCTTAGGTTGTGAAGATGACGTCATCCAAGTGGTGTCCATTTCTCGCCATGATCAGCTTCTGCGCATGTGACACCAGTTCAGTAGCCATGGAGCAGTGGTCGAGTGCGCACCATGCATTTGTTGTTGAAGCATTTTTTAAAAGTGGTGATTCTTGCATTGCAACTCAGCGTCAATTCTGCCAACACTTCAACGTGGGTCAAAGAGGATGTGTTCCGTCCCATAACACAATATGGTTATGGGTGAAAAACTTCAGAGAAACAGGTTCAGCTCTCAAACGGAAGTCAACAGGTCGTCCAAGATCAGTCAGGACACCAGACAACATTGAGCATGTCAGACAAGCTGTGGAGATTAGTCCGAACCGGCCACCTTGTAAACATGCTTCTGCTATGTGTTTTCTGATTGCAGCGTACGGCGAATACTTCATTATGATTTACACTGTCACCCGTACAAATTGGCCGTTGTTCAGCAACTAACACCTCGAGATTACGCAAATCGCGTAACATTTTCACAGCAAATGATTGATATGATGACTGATGACATGGTTCTCATGGTGAGCGACGAAGCTCATTTCCATTTATCTGGTCATGTGAACAAACAGAACTTCCGCTATTGGTCTGTTCAAAACCCGAGAGAGATGCATGAACGTTCCCTTCACAGTGCGAAAGTGACAGTGTGGTATGGAGTTACCAAAAAGTGTGTAATTGGGCCATACTTCTTTGAGGATAATGCAGGGCAAACTGTTACAGTGACTGCAGAGCGTTACCTGTCAATGCTGGAAAATTTCCTGCTACCCGAACTTATACAAAGACGCCTAAATCACAACCAAATGTGGTTCCGGCAAGATGGGGAACTGCCCACATAGCAAACATTGTGATGCAGTTTTTAAGGGTAAAGTTCCCTGGTCGCTTACTTTCTCGTAATGGTAACATTGTTTGACCCACCTGTTCCCCAGATCTCAGTGTCTGTGATTTCTTCTTGTGGGGATACCTGAAATCGAGGGTGTACGTAAACAAACCTCGCACAGTGAACGAACTTAAAGGGGCCATATGCATGAAAATCGCTGCCATATCACAGCAAATGTTGGGGCGTATTTTTGACAGCTTTGGCAGGAAACTTGAAGAGTGCATGATGAGAAATGGACATTATTTGGATGACGTCATCTCCACAACCTAAGACTTTGTTTCCAAGGTTTGTGTTACTGTCTGTTAAATGGCACATATACCCCAATATGTTGCATAAATAAACATGTTTAAAGTTTTGTAATAAGTGCGTTATTTTTAATTAAAAACCATCAGATCTTTTTGCTGGACCATGTATTATGCCAAATTTTATACTATTGACTTTTTGTAATTTTTTCAGTCAAATTATTACTTCTCTCTGATAGTAATGCCTTCCTGAATAAAAAAAGCCATGAATGATGTATTTCTGTCCATATTTTGATGTAAAATTGTTTATTTAGTAAGCAAAATTATTGCTGTATATTCTCATATAAAAATGCTTAAATTTATATTAGATATCATTTTTAAGAAATTATATACAAATAAGTTAAAGTGGGTGATCGATTAACGAACATAATCCGTTCCAAGACAATGTTCATTATCCGAACTGTTCGTTAACTGATCATCGATTTAACAATAATATATACATACATAATCTTGCAATTTCATTTATATGTTTATTTTTCGATAAAGAATCTGTCCAATATCGATTGCTTTTCTCTCTCCTTCAGGATTTTTCTGAAGTGATTAATAGTATTGTTGTGGTAGAGATCTCCAATCTTGTTGACCTTAACTTGGTATGGGTGCCATTCTAACACCAAACTATTGTAAAATCTCTCTCTTACCTTCTTTAATAAATCTTTGATTTGTTTTATGTTGTCTCCGAGTTCATTTTGATCGGGAAAAATTATTGTTCTTCCATCCTTTCCTAAACCCCAAGCCTATTGACCTCAACCTGGTATGGGTGCCATTCTAAGACCAAAAAATTGTAACATCTCTCTCTTTACCTTCTTTAATAAATCTTTGATTTGTTTTATGTTGTCTCCGAGTTCATTTTAATCAGGAAAAACTACTGTTCTCCCATCCTTAGCAATAAGTCCACGAACGCTCAAGATCTAACCTTGTCATTCTGTTAGGTTAGTTAAGCCGAAATATCCTTATGGAATATTTTTATCTGGCGGTGGCCACTTATAGAGCCGCCATCATCACAGGCTGACCAATACCCATTATGGGGTCAACTGGAAGATTGAAGAATGGGTTTCAACGGGCCGGGTCCAGATCCCTCCTGAAAAATTGGAAGAGTGGAACCCCCGGATCGTCCGGGATGGTAAGCCACAGCTTTACCACACGGTCCTCATGGAATATTTTTATCTGGAGGCGACCACTTATAGAACCGCCATCATCACAGGCTGATCAACACCTATGATGGAGTCAACCAGAAGGATGGAGGCTGACCAACACCCATGATGGAGTCAACCGGAAGATTGAAGGATAAATTTCAACGGGCCGGGTCCAGATCCCTCCCTGAAAAATTGGAGGAGTGGGATCCCTGGATCCTCCAGAATGTTAAGCTACGGCTTTACCATGCAGCCATCGGGCTGACCTGTCATTCCGTCATTCCGTGGGTCCCACAGTTTGTTCTGTGAAGTGTTCGTTATCCAAACATGTGTTCGTTAACCGAACATAAAAATCTTTCGAAAAAGTGTTTGCTATGTGATTTGTTTGTTATCCGATCTGTTCGTTAACCGATCACCCACTGTATATATTTATGTAACATTTTAATAGTTTTTCATTTTATTTTGCAATAATATTTGATATATTCTCAAGAAATAACTTCTAAAGTGTAAGAATGACTCTCCTCCACAAAAATAGCTATAATCTTAGTTTTTTATTTTTATTGGTTGAGAATATACTTTTTCTGCCAATAACAGACAGTATTGAGCTTAGTAAGTGGAACAGAAATTTCCCAGGAAGGAATTGGCAAGAGTTCTTAGCTAGTGTGCCATGCCCATTTAAAAAATTATAACCCAATGAGACTGCTTTTAATGGCGGATATCGAGTACTGTGCTGTATATTATTTTGGTAAGTTATTGAACTTCAGATTTCATATTAAAAGGTTTTAAGGTGAAAAATTATTGAACTTCAGATTTCATATTAAAAGGTTTTTAAGGTTTTTTCAACTATTGAACTTCAGATTTCAAATTAAAGGTTTTTAAAGTTTTTTTTTTCAAATTATTGAACTTAAGATTTCATATTAAAAGGTTTTTAAGATTTTTTTTTAAATCTTTCTCTCAAATTTTCTATTGATTATAGCTTACATTACTTTATTTAGCCTAATATACCGGTACTTAAGTTAAACTTTGATTACGCTTAGTGACCACATGGTACTTGTGTTAAATTTTGGTTATGCTTAATGACCATGTGTTATTCATAGCATGGTTATTAAGAGATATCTAATATATCTATATATAATATCGATACATATAAATCTAAATACCTGTGCATGTATGTTCACTTATAAGGCAAGATAAAGGGCATTTAATATACTTAAGTTAAACTTTGATTAGGCTTAGTGATCACGTGATACTTATGTTAAACTTTGGTTAGGTTTAACAACCACGTGTTATTCGCAGGTATTATTAGAGATATAATCTCTATCATATAAATATAAATACCTGTGCATGTATGTTCAATTATAAGGCAAGATAAGGGGCATTACGAAATTCAGTCTAACAAGGAGAGGGTGCGAGACAAGATAACGGGCATTAGGAAATTCAGCCTAAGATTGTCACTATCATTACCATGTGTAGCGAAACGAACCGTCATTGTCATATTATTTAATCTATTATCTTTTTTCAATCAATGATTATTTTATTTCATGATTTTCACTATTATAAGTTTTTATTACGTAGAAGAATCTTCATTTGAGATTAATTCACGTATTTTTCAATGCTCTTGGTTCGAGCATTTCACAAACAACACATTTCATGTGTTGTTTTGATATAAAATTTTTGTACATCATACAGTTATATAAATTTCATAATGCCATGAAAAAGAACTCTTTAGGTAGATTAATTCCTGCTACTGAAAGATTTATTAATTCATGTATTTTTCGATGCTCTTGGTTCGAGACTATAACTGTTATTTCCTAATGCCCATTAAGATTGTCCCTATCATTACTACGTGTAGAGAAATGAAACCGTCGTTGCCATAGCAACGCAACAATTTGACTTGCAACAACAGAATTTTATAAAAATCATTGAATTATTTATGCTACTACTGATTCATTATTTAATCTATCATCTTTTTTTATTTATGCTACTACTGATTTATTATTTAATTTATCATCTTTTTTCAAATCACTGATTATTTTATTTTTTTCATGTAAGTTTTTATTATGAAGAATCTGTTATTTGAGATTAATTCACGTATTTCTTGATGTTCTTGGTTCGAGACTAACTGTTGTTTCATGTGTTTTGATATAACGTTTTGTATATCGTACAGTTGTATAAATTTCATAATGCCACGAAAAACAAAACTCTTTACGTGAATTAACTCCCGGGTGCTAAACGAATGCGTTTAACTCGGGAAAATGAAACATTAGAAGATCGAACAATCAACAGAATCCTAACAGAGAAAGAAAGATAAAGAAGTAAACATTTGAAAAGACACATAGCAAGGCCTAAGCCTGTCATTCCATTAGGTTAGTTAAGTCGAAATATCCTCATGGAATATTTTTATCTGGAGGCAGCCACTTATAGAGCCGCCATCATCATAGGCTGACCAACACCCACGATGCAGTTGACCATCATCTAAAAGGTTATAATTTAAGAGAAAGAGAAACTTAAGTAATACACCATGAACTGCCGAGCAACGCCGGGCAGGGGTATGCTAGTAAATATATATATAAACATAAATGAGCATACAGGCCTTGTCCCAGAGTCCTCCTGAAAACTTGATGAGTAAGACCTAGAACTGAACCTGAAAAATCTCCAACATGGCAAGTGAATGCTTTACTACATCCATCCAGCAAACTTGTTTTAGGTCTAGCACTACTGAACACTTAATAATAGTGTAAATAAATTTTTAACTTTTATATGCATTAACAAATGAAAAAAAAAAAAAAACAGCTGCTTTACAACACTAGTCTGGAACATAGCTGCCATAACAAGGTATGCCAATGTGTGTGTTATTCTTTGAGAAATCAACAGAGTACATCCTACTTCAATTTTGCTAATAGCCATAAGAATATAGGTGTAGTGTTCAATAGTCACTATGTTTAAACATCACATTTTGGAAATATCTGGAGCAATAGAGTGAGTAAGTTTGCATAGTGTCATCTGCATGATATATATATATAATAAAGCTGCTATAGTGGCATGGTTTAACATAATTATTAAAATATGTTACTATTGTTCTCTTTATGCAACTGCATCTCACACATTGTTGGATTTAATCAATGCTAAGTTAATGCATGTCTCAAAATTTATTTGCTGACTAAAACTATTCCAGACAAATGGATACTCAGAATAAGTTGTTTTTTGAACATTAAAAATGTCTTTTAAATGATTAAATTATTGATATCAAGTTGTACTTTATTTTGTACATAAATGGAATTATACCAAATAACCCCTTTTCATTGAATGTTTATAAAAGATACCTAAAAAATAACTTTTTAGCAATTCCATTTTGTAAAACTAGAAAAAAACAGATTTTTTATCACTATAATTTTAGCACATGCAGGAAATATGAATAACTAACTTTTAAACATAAATTTATTTACTACTTTACAATTCAATCAAAAAATTTTTACAATATTTTCCAAACTAAATTAAAATATATTTAAGTGCTAAATAATTCTTAAAATACTAAAATATTTACAAAAGATTTATAAATTATAAAACATAATTCACAAACTGTAAGACACATTTCGGTTTTCCTGACCCTCTTCAGTTACAGCACGGTGTGAACTTTTTTTGAAATTTTCACTTTAAATAAGTTTATAACAATCTTTACTTGTATTTTTTCAATTAAAATTGAAGTTGCCATTCCTCTATAATTATCCATCTATTAAATATTTTCTACGTAAAAATTTATACTTATAAAACATTCCAATATTATTCAGTAAGTTGAAGGCTATTTCGTTATTTCTAAAAAAAAAAGGAGAAATATCTGAATACAAGAAATTAACACCTGTTGTTCTCTTTTTAAATAATGTGGATCCATATTCCAAATGTATTTGATTTAGTCAATGGATAGAATTTATATATGGTAAAGTCTGAATGAATTGTTCTAATATAAATTTGATAAATCAATTAAATAAAATTAATCAAATGCAAATAATTAGAAAAAGATGGATCCTATTCTCCATGAAAGAAAGAGTTTTGAATTGTATTAGATAAGAAAATTTCATATTCAATGAAATTTTAAATAATTGTAACATAACAAAATAATGGACACCCAACTATTAATCAGGTAATCTCTTGATCTACTCTTAAGTTTTCTATAGGGAACTCCAATTTAAATGAATTTTTGCATATGAATTATTACTGTTAACATAATTTAAATGTGAAATTAATAATTTATTAACAATCTGTTGGCACTTATTAAAGTAAGGAAAAGAATACTTAAAAAGATATTAAATTTCATATATTTACTCTTGATGTGCAAATCACTTCTCTGAGATTAATATTCATCCAATTATCACAGCTAACAAGATGACCATTGTATGTTTCACCATTTTTCAGTTCAACTAACTAAAGTAAAAAGTTTTTTTTTTTGAAATATTTATATAATATAAAAATAAATTATTAATTTAAGAATAAAAAATGATGAGATATTTACCATTGGATGGTTTTGAGCTGTCCTCAATAATGAAAGAGGCAACTATGATAAAAAAAAAATGTTTATAAAATGCAAACTCAACATGATAAGAGTTTAATTTTTAATGTGATAAAACATATAAGCTATACATTATATTTTTTAAAATAAATCATACTTTTATATAAAAAGATATGTCAATGTTCAATAAGTTTTCTTAATTTATAGTTTTATATATATATATATATATAATTTTTTTTAATAGTAGTACACTAGACTCCCAATTATCCAGTGCATTATCTAGTAGTGAATTAACAGATTAATTTACTGCCCAGAAGTAATATTTAATTATTGATATTTTATCCCAGATGAGATATCTGAAAGATTTTCAACTCCTCAGATTTGTTTATTATATCTTAGATAATTTGCAATCTAAATTAAAATCAGAATAAAATTACAAATATTGCAATAATTTCTTGCTGCAATAAATAAATTTTATGTTTCCTTTCAAATATGTGTGTTTATGCAACTTATTTTTTAATATTAAATGCATATTCTACATGAATCTGATTTTTGAGTATTGTTCAGATTATCTGGGTATCAGTTATCCAGGGAAATTAATTTCCCAATCACCCCAGTTAATTGTGAGTCTACTGTAATAAGCATGAATTTGATCAGCTGATTTCTTTTGCACATAATATAAATGTGTGGCTATTTAGGATTGAGAATGTGATAAATATTGAGTTTGGCAAGTTTGAAAGTATGTTAGAAAAGTTTACAACTGAAGGAATGAAGCAAGAAGTGATGTTCTAAGTCTGGCTGATCAATTGAATGTGTATGTTTGTATGAAGGACGATGTTGAAAGTGAGATGAGTGGCAAAAAATGACGACATTATATTGATGACATTGTTCATATTTCTGAGAACGAGTAAGACTTAACGATACCTTTTGTGCATTTAAATAAAACATCAGAAACAAGATGCAAGAGTGAGCTGAATGAGATAAACCTGTAACAGGTGATGAGCTTGTAAATTTAGGAATATGCTTGAGAGAGGTTCACACTTATGACAATGTTGTGAGGAGAGGAAATGCTGACTGTAAATTATACACATATCTGGAATATATATTAGGGAAAAAAGATCTATCAGAGTGCTATGATGACTATGAATAAGAATGTGTTGTTCTAGCAATGACATATGGTAGCTAGTTCTAGTATAAAATGATATATATTGAACACAATGAGATGAGATACTTGAGGGCTGTGATTAGAATGAAAAATATGATCCAAATGACAAAGTATAAAAAGAATGTGGTTGAAATAGTAAATTATCTCAAACCATTTGATCACTATTTTGAGAAAGAGGAATTTTAGAAAAACTATAGGAACAAAAATGTATTTATCATGTATGTTTAAATAAATGCACTAAAATTATATAAAATTTATTAAGATTATTTAAAACATATAAAGATTACACTGTACATCGAATAATTGAAACTGATATATAATAAAACTTATGGACTATTTAATCTGCTGAGGAGTGTTAATTATGCTCGTTGAAATAGTTAGTTCATCGAATTTTATTAATTTCCCATATTTAAGTTAACAAATCCAATTAAATCCTTAATTAATTAATTGGATTTTCTTGATAGATTAAATATTATTCAAAATGTTTGGAAGAAACATTCTCATTGCAGATAAATTTTTATGCCGAATGTTGAATATATCTACTGAAGAACCGAAAATTTAAAGACATCATTTAGTTATTACTTAGTTTGTAGTGTTTCATTTTTCAATAGAAAAATATCACGAATGAATAAAATCATTCTGGATTAATATATTATATTCTGAGATGCATTTAAACACAAAACATCGAAACTGGAACCTTATGAAAATGTTATATTGTTTACAATAAAATATTGTAGTGATTTTCAACCTCAAATATATCGAGGGTCAGTACTCATCAATTTTTTATAGTAGTCAATATGAAAATGATTTATATTTTTTAATACTTAATAAATTTTTTAAAGGCCAATTAAAATTTATTATCGATTTATTTTTAAAAAGTTTTTTTATATTCACAAATTTATTTTATTATAATCGTCTGCATGTATTGGAGGTTGAGAAACATTTTGATTTAAACTATAAAGGAGTAGGCCTAACTATTATCTGCGTTATTGATAGAACTTTATTATATTATATAAGGAATATTAAAATCCTTAAATTTCTCCTGAAATTTTTTGGAATATAATACGTTTAAGACATTTATAAATACAAAAATTTCAAGTCGTCACAGAATTATTTATAGATATAATTCGATTAACATTGAATTCTAGAATTAAGTTATCGCAAAGAAACTGTCAGATCTCATAAACGTTACAACTAAATTATTAAGGGAAAAATGTGGAATTCGAGAATTATCTCAAACTATTTTGCAACATATTTCATTACGACTAAAAAAAAAATGCGTTAAGAATAGATAATAAATTATTTGATGACGCAGTCTTAAGTAATTTAAGAAAATTTTAGGAATAAAAATATTGATAAATTTTTTATTTAATTCCAAATTTGATTTTACACATCTCATTTACCAAATACCATATTTATCTAAGTTAGCATCCTACATTTTTATTTTTACATAGGTCTAATACATCCTACGTTGATTATCTTAATCTATGCGCTTATTTTCGAAAGGAATTTTTATCTAAGTTATTATTACGAATCAAATCACAGACTAAGTTATTCTCAATACTCGAAAAATTTCTTTTAGAGCGAATTTTCACCTAAAATGCGAGAAAATCTAGTAAAATCGTTAGATCATTCTTATTAGGCTCATTTGTGTTTCTTAAAAGGAACACTGTTTCTTTTCGGCTCTTCTTATCCAATTCTATCCTCAAAGAGAAACAACGCCTTACACTGTTCTCATCAAGGGGCACTCTAAATTGCACGTGACACTAAAGAACGATGATATGAGGATTCGGGTGAAGATACCGAACAATTTGCACGTCGTTTCTTTTTCCTCGTCAGAGTCAAGTCGTTATTTTAACTGTTCCGAGATTGTTTCTATTTCTCAGAAGTTGATTCTTAGTTTCTCGAAATTCCACTATTTTCGACGATGTTAAAGGAATTAGGTATACTGAAAATATTTCTTGTGCGAGTTTCTTAATTCTAGAAATTCGGCTTCTTCTGAACTTTTATTATCCTTACAAACGTGCTATAAATAGGAAGTGGACTAACGTCTTTGGTATTTGAATTCCGTAATTAAGATATTTTACTCCTTTTAGACACCCGTCAAAGAAATGATAACTTAATTTCTAATATTTTATTTTATAAAATATATAAAATATTTTAGACTTTCTAATTTATTTTTCCTTCTTTAGCTTCACATTTATGGTTAAATTTTCTTCACTTTCGGCTTTTTTGTTTATCTTTTATATTTATCGCTTCATTGAAATCAAAACATCCAACTCATTTTCAGATTTTATTTCGATTTGTAACATACAAAAAAGATGAATTAAAAAATCCTGAATAGTTGCTACAAGATTCATTTTTGATACTTAAGTAAATTTACGTTATCAATCAGAACTGAAAGTTATAATATATGCGTTAAAATTGATATAACATAAGAATTTAGTGAAAGATGTTCATAAACTGCACGAATGTCTGGAAGCAGACAGTAAAATGAAAGATGGTCGACCTTAATGATTTTTGACCGCCTCGATGTAATGATGTCAAACCACCGGAAGCAAGACGACACTCAAGAGCTTCTTTATTGATGGGGAGGTCTCCGACCTTCTCTTTCAAGCTTCTCAAACTTTGATCCACTCTTCCACCTCATTCTGCATTAATAGAAGACAGACTTGTCATTTTTTTAAACTCTATAACTTTACTTTCTCATTAAACATAGTTTCTTTCAAGAGCGATACTTTAGATGAAAGCGCTACAACGGATAATGAACTGAAATTACTCTATAACAACGCTGACTTTTAAACTCGTAATTAACGTAATTTAAAGGTTCCAATTTATTGCATTATAAGCAGACAGTTAGCTAATAAAAATTTAATATTTTTAAACTTGTGTTTTCTCTCCTTTATAATAAAATTTTTTTTATTAAAGATAAAATTATATTTATGTATATTAAAATAAATAAATAAAAATATATTAAAAGATTCAACTTAACTCATAAAGTATTTATTTTGTTGATATCAATCGCAAAAATTATCTCAAACTCGGGTCTGACGTCTTCATCCATTAACAGAAAGTTTATCTGCAGATCTCTGCATCTTCAAATACTACATCACTTTGCAGTAACAAATGGGGATGTCAGGTATAGGATATAGTATAAACATGCATAAAGCTACTAATAAAAATAAAAAAAATAAACAAGGAATTTTTAGCAAAGCGTCTTTGCTATAGTAAATCACTGTTTATTTTTATAATCATTTTGTCTTTACTTAAATAAGTAAATAAATAATAATTATCAATAAAGAATAATTATTGACAAATATGAATTTTGATATTTCTTAATAATATGTGCAATTATTATTATTACAGTTTAATTTTTTAGTGGTAGCAACCTCCGCACACTGTATAACAATATCGCAAACAATCGTCGTAGATACTGCATATATTTGCTTTAAATGGAACGATCTTTTTCGAGCGAAAGCTCTGTGGGTAATTATTATAACCTAAAAGATAAATGCATCATGCTTTAGGTAAAAAAGTCATATAACAGAAGCTAAATGTAGCAATGTAAGACCGGAAAAGCGAATGTTTACGAGACAGTTGTAATGGGATGTGGAGCAGGGCTACCAACAATTTATCAGGACATTCTTCATTTCAACGACCCTGTTACTTTAGAGTTAATTTTCTGCCATAGGGTGGCCCAACGGGGAGGTCTATACTAAGATATGGACTATCGAATTTTACTACCACACAAATCATTAGGCATAACTTTCTTTACATTTTGGAAATTTAGGAAGTCGAAGAAATTATGGAAAAAAATGCGTGTTTCGGATGCTTCGCCTTAAATATATACTATATAGGATTTCTGCTTCTCGTCTTTCGACTTCTTTTTTGTTTTTGCGTTATCCGGTTTGGCATTTTCAATATAAAAAAATAAAGATGCATTCTATGAACAAACAGTTATTTTACGCGTAATAATTATAATCTATTTTAATCGTACCAATTTTTTGGTTATTGTTAACTTATGCAGTCACTTAATATTTCTTTTCTCAACTTAATATTATCCTTTAATATCCGTATGACATTAAGAGAAAAATTCGTATAAAAATAAAATATTCCGAATTTTACGTGGATTGGCACATTAAAATTGGATAATTAAAAATTAAAACGATTTAAACATACCGCAAACATTAACATACAGAGAACATTGTTATCTTTAATACTGCTAGTAGCTAACGCGGGGAAAATTACTTTTGACCTCGAATAAAAGGTGAAGAAAATTTTAAATATCTTAAAAAAATAAAATTTCTTTATATTCACCATAAAAGGGGTTTCAGTATACGCTCCTGGAGTTATATAGTGGTAATGAATCATTAAAGGTAGAAAATTTACCAAGGTTGGATTAAAATGCATGTAATATTAAACAGACAATTTCCTCATTAGAATTACTGGTCTGTGAAGATGATAAACAAAGTTAGTAACTGCATTACAGTATTATCTTCTAACAAAGGGGGAAAAATTGATAGTTTGATGGTTATTTCGAAATCATAATTAAAGGATTTAATTTTATAACTTTAACTTATTCTTTATTTTTCCTCTTTTTTCACGGGGATTATAAAGATATATGAGTGGTGATAAAGATTTAATGTAAGAACCGTGCTTTTAATAACAGAAAACTGACTAGAATGAATGCGCAATAATTTATTAACAAGCTTATTTGTTTCTTAACTAAAAATTAAAAAAACTTTTTTGAGTTATCTATTATATCAATAAATAACTTTTAAAATTCATGAAAGGAATATTTTTTACTAAAAAATCGAAATCGATCGGAGATTTGCATTAAATTGAGTTAATATGCTGTGAAAAATGCTTAAAAAATAAGACAGGATCTGCTGAATAGCAGATTCCGCGACGAGTTTTTTTTTCGCTCTAATCTGGTACATTTTTTATTTTTATTAGTTCGAATTTAACAAAATTCTTATTGTATAGTTTATAAATTTTATTATTTACTTTAATAGATTGATTTAAAAGACTATATTTCTTTACATTTTTTTATTATTCCATTGTATTGATTATTTGATTTTTATTAAGCTGGAAAAAGTAATACAAATTACGAACTGTATCCTCTATACAGACCTATTCGTAAACCTATTAATTTCTACGTAAATACATTGATTCCATCCAGTTAACAGCATTTGACATAGAATTTTGAAGATTATATATTAGCTACTGCCGCTAATAATTACGCAGATGTCCGATAACAGTTTTTACTCTGCATTATCTAGAGTTAATATAGTGTGCTTAATTCGGTTAAATCTCTATCTTAGCCGAAGACAAGCTGACTTATTTTTCCATCTTGTCACATAAGGTTGTCGTTTGGTTAATGACAGCATGACATGTACGAAACAATGGTAACATCAGTCAATGTTGAAGTCCCGACTTACATGTTACCGATAATAATCTTGCTTCGGTATTACAGATAATCTTCATTGAATTTTGTAACAAGTTTCAGAGGACAGTCGTTAGGATTTAAAACTTTTTTCGAATTAAACGTCATTGGAATGTTATATAGATGTTATTAAAGCTGAAAGAATATAACAGTCGATGCATTCAATGTTACTACAGTTCAGGATATGCAGAAGATATAAAAAAAACTTAGATAATTTAAGAAGTAATTAACGTAACCTATTTTAAAACGTAAATCGAGATTTATTACTAATAGCGGAATATATTTTGCATCGAGTTAAAATATTAATATAAACAGAAATTTCTTACTACGACAGGAATGCATCAAACACGCCAGCAGCCCCTCTCCCCAGCAGTGATGCAGAGGGAGAAGTCATCATGAGATGCAGCTCCAAAGCGAGAATTGATACTGGCATTCAGATCGTGCCTCGGCTGTTAGTCATAGTGTAAAGAGTCAATCAATCAATCTTTATTATGAAAATACTCAATGCTTATAACTATTCGAGCGCAGTTTGTATAGGAAAAACGTTCGATTAATTTCGAAATATTAATTATCTTCACCAGAGTAGAACAGCCAGAAACTAATTTCTTTCTAACCTTGAAATGAATTTGAATTATTCGTTATCCGATATTCAACGACATAGTAACTTTAACAAAAAACGAGAAAAAAATATATATATGTACGAAAATGATACCGACTTGTATGTTTATATTAAAATATTTTCTTAATTAACGATGTTCTATAAATAAAACACATTTTAAGAAGCGGCAAGATTATTTCTTCGATAGACAAAAATGCTCATAAAAACTGTTCTTAGTTGTTTCTGTGCGATGTTTAACTTTTATTTTTTTGTATAAGATTAAATATACGACAGTTAAAATATATTATCATTTATGTGTTATATAAACGTGATTTACAATACTCGCTATGTTACGAAATCGACAAATTGGATATTAGAAAGGAATTTTTAAACAAAAATTGCAGATAAAAAAACAATGATATGGTATAATAAAATGTTTACTTATTTGCATAATTATGTTAACATTTCTACAGAAAAATAACGATATGTTTCTAATGTTTGGCGCTCTATTCGTGTTAGTTTGTTAGTGTGAACACAGAGAGTAATCATAGGCCACGTCACTCAAACAATACTAAAAGCCACCTGCTTTGAATTTTTCAGGTTATAAGCTTAGTTAGTAAATATTTGACAGTTACCGTGCATTCAGTGTTAAAACTAACGACATATTCTTGTCGTCCAGTTCCTCTAACACCAAGTGGTGTTCATTAAGTGCAGGAAATGACAGGCACGTCCAATTGACTGACGGAAAGTGCTGCAGCCCGAAGCAGGTGCTGCCCACTCTATTTCCCTAGTTAAACTTCCAACACTTATATGATTAATACGGATCAAATTTCAAATAGTGTTTTTGTTACGACATCACGTAATCCTCCATTATCGATACATGTAAGTACAGTCTTATGATTTCCTCCTCTCTCTCGGAGACGAATGAGGTTAAGCGGTGAAAATGCTGATATACATCTGATGTAACCGAAACTCATTGTAGTAGTATTTATAGATAAACTAAAGTTTTTCTGGTTTAATATCTCTCCTTTTTTGTATTAACATATTTTAAAATGTTAATAAATTTAAGTGAATTTATAAATTAAAATTTATTAAATTTATCTCGCATATTTTCTTAAAACTTAATATTCTAACAATTTCAAATTTTATCATTTTTTTATAAAATTTAATATAGTTCTTTATTCGTAAAAAAAGATTATTATTTGAAGTCGTTTTTTTTTCAATATTTTATGTTAATTAATAATTTTTTATTAATGCAAATTCGCATTTTACATATATAAAGAAATTTAATCTTCCTATATTTGGAAGGAATCTATTATTAAGTAGATTAAAAATTATGAAGTTGTATAATACTTATTTTATTACTTGATGATAATAGCATAAGATCTATATCCATTTCTTAATTGAATTTATTTGATAATAATAGCATTATGTATCTTACAAGGCATATTGAATGGTGCAAACTTTCTATGAGGTCTTTTATATTCGGTTTATATCCGTAATTCGCTAACAATTCTTTCCATTTAGTTATTACTATTATTAATATATTCTAAGTAAAAATGCCTAAATTCCTTCCTAAATCAAGAAATTCGTAGATTAACACAAAAAATATATCATAACATTTCTTTATTATCGAATGGAATAATTTTATTTTCCCGATCTTTGTAAGTTTTGTATATATATGTTTTTTTATAATTTTAATAAAATATAGACATTTTGGTTTTGCGAAAAAGTTTAAAAAAGTTTATTTTCTATTTTATTACTTCTATTTAAAATTAATGTTAGCATTCCATCGATCAACTTTAATTTTATGTTCCTTAATTTGATTTTTATGAACTGACAACTTTAAATTCGACTTAAATTTTTAAATAGTTTAAATTTTAGTTTTTAAATTAAAACCTTTTAAAAAACAGTTTATATTGTTATTTTTACGTAATATTAGTTTTAATGGAACACTATAATGCAAGAAAACCATTAAAAATAATAAAATAATTCTTATCACTTTTTCTTAAATTGTTCAAAGCGCTTTATCATTTTTATAGCATTTTTAATGAAACTAAATATCTAAAAAGAAGTTGATGTATCAGAATAACTATAATTTAAAGTCGATTATAATAATTATTGTTTTTTTAATCTATTGTGATAATAATAATAGTGATAATTGTGATAATAATGGATCTTTCTTCCTTATTATATATTTTAAAGCTGACATAATAATAACTAGTTGTCATTTTGCAAACTAATTGCTGTAACGATTAGAATCGAGCTTTTTCTGATACGGTTTTATTCTCCAGCACGCTCTTTATGCATTAATAAATATGTATAAATAATAATTTTATTTAAATTAATGCAGATTAATGCATATACTGTATATATATTCAATATATTTTTTATTATTGAATAATAAACAAATCAATCGTTTGTTTCATTCGTTACGAAGTCATTGGAGTTTAAATTATATGAAAAGCTATAATTTACACTGTTTAAATTATATTGTAAATTTATTTAATAACCAATTTTTATTTTCCGAAAAGTTGTCTAGCGTCGAAAGAGAGAAGGAAAATTATTAAACAAAAGTAAAAATGTTCAAAGAGTATTTATTTATTTTAAGAAGAAACGCAATACGATTTGAAAGTAAAAATTTTAAAAGAACTTAATGAAAATACCACGATTGCTCTTTAATGACTTAAGACAGCAAAAATTCAAAATAAAATTGGAAACAAAACCTAAAGAATTTATGGAATATTTTCATATGTCAGTTAATTTTTCATAATTCCGTTTGTAAAGTTATTTCACAGTTCTTCTTTAATCTCTTGTAATTAATCCCTTACTTTTTGCCTTTTCCGCAATTCCAAAAGAGAGAGAGAGAGAGAGAAAGAATATTAGATGGACTTAATGATTTTCCAACATTTCTTAGAACGACAATAAAATTGATAGCAAAGAAAGTAGAAGCAAAAAACTGTCCAAATTCCTACTAAAATATTTCAAAAATTTAAATAACCTCCTAGTAGGAAAATTAAGAAAGGGGGAAGAAATATGCTAAAGTATTTCATCGTTTCTCATATTTCACCCGACATCTAACGAAAACTAGAAAATGAAGATTTTGACGGTTCAGTCAAATGGTATGGCACAAGCGATTAAGACGTCAGCGTATATGTGCTATTATAATGGAGGAAGGAGCGTAGTCGGCGTGTCTCACATTGTCGACATACCGTACGCCATATCCTACAGTTTAGTACTAGCCTATCTTAGAAAAACATACAGGGAATCTTCGGGTAATTAGGAACAAGGTAGCAGGTAGTAGAATATGATAGAGTGATGGAAATTCTTTCCTGGACTTATCTTCTTCGATTAATTACTGAGGAGAAATCAGAGATCACTCCTTCCAACTATACATAATTATAACAAAAGTTTTCGAAAAAGATTGACTCCTAACAAATCTGAAGGTAATTAAACATTTTTATAATAGGTTACTATCCTTGAAATTGACTATTTTTTATCTTTTAACACTGATTTAAATAATATCCATAAAAGTCAAAAACTAGAAAATTTTTTCTAAATTTAGAATAATGAGTGTACTAATATTTATTTATATCCTAACTTCAGCATAGTGATTGCTGCTCTAAGTGAAATGAAAAATAACTAGATAAACTTATTTTATAAATATTTTAATCACAATTTTTTTATTTTATTTTCGTGTTTTTTCATACTGAATGATTCGTTTTAAATTTTTCCTATGTGTAAAACTATGATTAACAGTTAATAGATATTTCCTGAGATAAAAAAAAGAAAGAAAAACATGTGTTTGGTATAAAAATTATGCGAAATTTGAAGAGATTGATGGAGATGATTAATTGAAAGGAAACTAAGTGAACGATGCTTAAGTTCTGCCAGTTATTTAGTTAAGACAGTTTTGATGGTGATCAAAAGCCGTTGCTTGATGACTTAGTTATTCAATCTGCATTCTTCTCCGAAAATATTTTGAAAGTGATCCATATTATGAAATTTGATAATCGATCGTGTTTCCCTCCTTGTAGATTATCCGGATTTTTAACTTTGATTCAATGCAGCGCACACCTATATTAAATATATATATATATAAATAAATATAAATCATCTGAAATAAAATCATTATTTTGTAAATTAAAGAAATGATGAATTCTCACAAATCTATCAATAGAATTCTACTTATAAATTTTTTTTACCGTTAATAAACTTTTGAAATATGGTGATTATTTTTGAGAAATAATTTAATGATGATTAATTTTCAAATAATTTTATTTTTATATTTACTTAGTAGAGTCTGTCGTAATTATTTGTGAAATCATCATCATCCCTCTCTTTAAATATAGACTAATTATTGCATCCTATTTCGAAAATCAGATTTTAGGTTATTTTTAGGTATCTTACAACATTAGCTACTAGTTTTTCGTCCATATGGTTTGCTTTAAGAGTTTCTAAATTCATTTTTAATCCAAAAATGCACTTATTCTAAAAATCCGATTGATTTTTATTTTATTTGAAAAGTAAATATGTTGTAATATTAGTCATAAGTGTTTCATAGAAAATGTTAAGTTTAGTATACTCATATCATTGATAATATGCTGTAATCTTTAAACTAATAAACTTTTTATAAAATCAATTTATCCAGTGTACAGAATAAAATTAATTGTATAAACGAAAAAAATCAGCAAATTTTATGAATTTGCCGATTTTATAATTAAAATAATTATTCGAATATTTACGAATAAAATTTAAAAATTTTAATAATAAATTCTGATTCCTTTATTAATCATATCCGTACCGAAAATAATTGAAAAAATGTCAAAAATATTTTATATATATCACCGGATTAAACAATTAAATTGATGGATGGATCATTAAGAAACGCTGTTTAGAACATCATTAAGTAGTTCTTGAACATGTAGAAAAGTTTATTAGATGGATCTATAGGTTCCTTTAAAAATTCATAAAAATTCCGATGTGTTCTGCTGAAACTGTATAAAAAAATTAATTTAGAATTAATTAGCGGATGCGATACAATTATTTTCGAAAAAAAAACGAAGAATAAAAAGATTTCTAAACAATGTACAACAATTACCTTACGCTACGTAAATTTCAAATATAAAGTATATAAAAAAGTACATTCCAGTACTTGATAATGAATAATAAATTTAAAAAAATGTTTAGCATATTAGGATAGAATTTTAAACAAAATTATGAATAAAATTCTTTTTTTTTAGGATTTTATGTAAAATTTTATTCACATTTCGAATTATAACATTTTGTGACAATTATAATTTTTTAAGATTGAACGTAATAAACGGAACTTTATAAAAATCAAGAATGGGTACAGCCTACTTACTTATTCTAAGGACATGCTATCTAGTATCTATAGAAAATAACATTGGAATTAGTTTTTTAAACTCCATTTATCTTGTTTTTTCTTTTAGATTTAAGTTATGTACTTTAGATATACATTCCTATCTGATAAAAACAAGTATACTGTAAATCATTGAAAAAATACCCATTGAATTACTTAATTCAAACTGCTGTTAGATCTCACTAAAATAAAGGAAAATGATCAAAAGAAAAAAGTCTATCCCGAATAATTATTACTAGTATTAATTTAAAATTAATCAAACTTAAATTTATTTAAAAATTATTTATTGGATTAAACTTCATCGCATATTGAATAATCAAATCAAACTTAAATTTATTTAAAAATTATTTATTGGATTAAACTTCATCGCATATTGAATATTATATATATAGACTTAATATTATATATATCCTTACATTGAAATAATATCGAAACTGGGAAGTAAAGTCGTGATTGATAAATAGCACACGATTTCTTTACTAACAAGAATAATCTATTGAATACATTATCATAATTATAACATGAAATAATTTTATTTGGGAAACATCCCTTAATCGTGTCATCAAACTATGGTTACAAAGGTAACTGACCTATCTAACTATCCATTTAAATCCTATTGTTGCTATATATATATGTATATAATATACAGGTCTACAATATATGAGTTTAAACTTACAGCAATGGTAAGCAAGAATCTAGTATAACTAACCAAACATTAAGCATTTATTAATCTCCTTCAATGATTTATAGCAAAATAAATTTACTTAGAAACAAAACTCTTATTGGGAATTATATTTTTATAAAATCAATGTTTATTTATTTATAAAATTGGTATAACATTATTAAACATTAATTATAAAGTTATAAATGTGTGAATTTATCATAAAAATTTTTTTATGTGAATTATCAGTTTTAGTTATGCAATGTCCGGACTGATGTAATAATCGCATTATTTTAATATATTCGCAAATAATTATTCCACAATACAATTCAATTAAAAATAATTCTCTCGTCTTTATTCTTGTCGATATCATACAGTACATAACATTTTATAATATTCCATAAATATATGCAGCATATTAACTTCTTTTAACAGGTATTTTCTGGATTATTATATAGATTTATAAATAATGGTTTTAGATAGTTCGTTAGATTAAAAAACATCGTAAATTTGGCACTTTTATTCGATTCAAAAATATAACAAAATACGAAAACCGATTGAGGAAATTCAGAAGTTAAAGGAACCACTGAACAGATAATCATCTTGTCTCGAGGTAAAATTCCTGAAGTATGTTCTATGTAATAAAAAAACGGGAGAAAAACAATTATTTGTAAAACCAAGTTATTAATTTAATCTGGCTTAAAGTTTATAGTAATCGATTGGTTTAACGAGATTTAACGAAGCAAAAATAACAGTGAAAATTATTCATTTGCATTAGTCTATAGTGTAAGTTTAATATATATATTCAATATTTTAACTTGTAAAGATTGGTTTCATAAGAAATTGATGAAATTCTTAATATGAAATAAAAATAGGCATGATATTTCATCATATATATGACAAAAGTCCAAGTAATGATGAGCATAACAAGATTAAATAGTTCATTTCGTAAAGTTCTTTTATCTCTGTTAATCTGTCTGAGACAGTGCATGTAACCGCTATCTTTAATAGATTAAAGGTCTCATAAAGTGAATTCCTGATTATACGCTGAATATCATATCCAATAATAGATTGAAACAAATGATAACTGCTGCAAATAAAAATGAAATTTTATGTTTATATCTATCTGTAATTTTGACAAAAGTCAATTATCCTTGTTATTGTTAGACTTTTGTGTTTAATCTGAATATTTGATTTTCGTTTTTAATATTAAAAAAAATCTATTTTAACATTTTTCTATAGTTATTCTAAAAATAAAATATTTTATAAACAAATATTATTAAGTAGTAACAGTTAAATTTTTTTGTGAACATTATAAACATTCTATGCATTTCTCATACCTACTGTATAACGCATTGACAGAAAAAATATTTTTCCGGTTAAGATGTTCTCAGTAGTTCAAGACATAAAATAACAGTAAACAAGACTAAACTGTTTAAGAAAGACTATATTCTCACTTGTTTCTACTAAACCTTTCTTGGCCTCCTTCCCCCTCATCTTCTATATTCCCTCTGTAGGCTATATCCTTTTACCATGTTCTCTTAGTTTGTTCCACATGATCAAACCAAGGAAAATCAACTTGTTTACTTTTATAATCGCTTATTTTTATGCCATTTTTATATGGTATTAGCAGTTTTGTAATGTTTTTCTGATAAAAATACATGCATCGATAATATTTTGCATGTTGTAATATTATTTTCGTATCTTTTTGATTTGCTTGTCTCATTATGAGATACTGTATTAAAATTACGTTTTCCTACACTATTTTGGGCAACTTTCTAAATACAAAAGTTAATTGAAAATGTCAAATTTTTACTAATTTTTAATAAAATTTAATTTTTACTAGTTTTACTAAAATTTTATTAATAATTTTTACATCCTTCGATTGATGTCAAACATCAGTCATTGTATTTAAACGCATTTTTTTGGATTCAACAAGAACTCATTTGTATAATGTATTACATAACTGTTTCTGCGATTTTTTGAACTATTTATCATAAAAAAATCTTGTTTCGAAGCTCATTCATTCCAATCGTGACATTAATGTATTACGATTTATATTTATATAGTAATTTTTTGTACATATGTTCAGTTTTATTGATAACACTTAAATGTATGTACAGAAATTCTATTAATTTATTTATTATTTTTTGCCTGTTTAAATAACTGTCTATTCACTTCTTTTAGGAAACAATTTTGTATTTTTACACATTTATGAATCTAGTAAGCGTTTTTCTTACAATTATTTATTTTTACAAAATCAATTTTATAATAAAAATCTAATTCTCACTTTACTTATTTCCGTTCCCATTCATATTTTCCTTCTTATTATTTCGAAATATTCTAAAATATAAAAAATGAATACAGTATAACATAAATATTTATAAAAAATGTTTAAATTCAATTTTATTAGTTAATTAAAAATATATTATAAAAAAATTTATTAAAACAAATCTACATTATAAATAAATAATCAATGATGAATAAAGTCTAAGTCTGTATCTAATATATATGAGAATGCTATGAAAGCATTATTTTTAGGATATTTTCATGCCATTTTTAGGTCATTTAAGTTCTAAATATCTTTCAAGTATTTTAATTTTCAATAAAGTTTAGAAAATAAATAAAAGGTTAGCGTCATTTTAGGGTTCTAATATACCTAATATTTTCAAATTTTGGTAATTAATTAAGTATAAGAGCAAAAACTTATAAAATAATATTTGAACTTGTATATATTTGCTATCTGGACAATAGAGTGATTGTAACGAAAATTCCCGACCTCGTTTTCTATAGATCTACAATTTAACAAGTTCTTGATGTAAAAATTTCCTTCATTTCAAAAACTTGTCAAGCAGTTTTCGAATGAAAAATAAACTTTACTGGCTTATATTAAATTTTCCTATATATTCAATAATGGTTACTACCGATCTACAATATTATATTCATTTGTTATAGGCCAAACAATTTCTATCAATTTTAAAACGATTTTATCAAATATAATATACATATTCAGACATTAACTTTTTTGTTCTTAAACTAACGACTGTTTGAATGAATTTTATTCATTCGAACATTGTTTCATTCATTCGTTCATTGTTTAAGAATCTAATATCAGGATACATCAAATTTTGAGAAATATAATAAAAGATTCTTCAGTTAAAGAATTTGAATTGTTTAAATAGGAGATCTGGCAGTAGATTATGTAATACACATTTTTTAAAATTTATATAAAAAATAAAGCATATCTATTATGTTTTAAATATATATTTATAAAGAATCGTATAATTATAATGAAAAATTATAATTATTCGTAATATGTAATAATCTTAAAAATAATCTTATTCTTTAAAGGTTTTCTTCCCATCACTTGTGAAAATAATTTTAATATAATAGAAAATTATTCTACTGTATTAAATACTGTTTACTGTATGTAAATAGTAGTTTAGAAAATTATTCCAACTATATCGAAAAACGTCTCGTGGTGAATAAAATAAAATGAATAATAGGATTTAACTTTTAACAGTTGTATTTTTTCAATGAAAATTTGTTCAAAAATTTAATAATTTTTAGCAGTATTAAATGTTTTATTTTAATAGTAAAATGGTTTGATACTGAAAGTACAAATATTTAACTATCGCAAAATAATGTGACGATTGTTTTAGACAGTGTTTTCCAATCTTTTGACATATGTGTACCCCTTCTATAATTTTCGTAACGCTGAGTACCCTCGTCAAAAAAATGGATTATTGGTATTTTAATAACAATCAAAATATATTTATTTTTTCTTTTTTTGGTACATAAAATAACAATAAACGAAAAATAAAATTTTTGTGTATTCCTAAAATAATATGTTTTGTGAATGTGCAATAAAAATTTACGCTTCGATAAATATTTTAATTATAAAAAATCGAGTGGCGCCTAATCGGCATCCACGCGACTAGTTACGGTTTTGTTTTCGGAGTTCGCTATGGCTGTTTCTACAAGTCGTAAGCGTTTTCGCCAGTTATATGAAGACGAAATAGAAGATGCTAAGCACGGTGCAGTGCATATCCCCACCAAATTCCGGTGCAATGCGTACCCCCACCAAACTCTTCTCGTACCCCTAGGGTACGCGTACCACACTTTGGGAAACACTGTTTTAGAATAAAGTATCGGTTAATTAAAAGTTTTTAAACTTACTTGTGCTTTGTTTTAATGAATTTATTTAAAAATAAGTTGATACAAATGATTATTCACACCTATAACTAAAACAAATCCGTAATCCTTATTTATCTACAGACCTATTCTGTTAATAATATGAATAGAAAGAAATCAAAATGTTATCTGTTTGCGGTTAAATTTGAAAATTAATATTGTAAATAATAAAGATTTTAAGTATTGTAATTATTTACTTATAAATTTGTTTATTTTTCTTTTAGTAAATTAGTTTACATAAAGAAAAATATATAAACTGCTTTTTTTCGTATTTTAAGAAGACAGAAAATATAATATGCCTTTTATTGTTATGTAATTACATGTTATATAATGACATTTATATTGTTATATAAATATTCTAACCTTTCCTTCGAAAAATTACAGATTTTTTATAGATTCAAGGTAATAGGCCCTAATATTTTTTAAACAAATGATTTAATCTGCATTGTGTTAAGTAGACAGCACTTTTTTATCGGATCGATCATAAAATAAGTTCCTTAGCAGTAGTTGTTATCAAAAAATCTATTTTATGGAGATAATCCGGATCCACAATAGTATCCTATTTTACATTCACTTTTATTTTTAGATAATTTATCTTGGGAAACTAATCATTAAAATTTTCGCGGATTGGTAAAGAATCATATCATTTCTTTTACCTTAATTTAATAGACTAATATATTTTTATTCAATAAAAAAATAATTAAGATGAGATTTTATCGTCTATTTTCCGATATTATATTTAAGAAAACAATCTCAAAAATTTATAAGATAAAATTGGATAATTTTTTTTATTTTTAAATTTTCTAAAAGAATAATTAAATAAATGCATCATATTAATTTAAAATCTTCTAAAATTAATGAATCTATTAAATTTTACCTTTTTAAATGTATAAGCTCGGATTTTTACCATCCATAAATAGGCCCATTAATATATCTAGTTTGTCAAAATTAGTACTAAAATTTCTCAAAAATATTATTAGTAGATATAAATTATTTAATTCGCCTGCTAAACAGATAAAATATATTTGTTATACACCATCGTATCCCTAATTAAAAATATCGAACTATATTTTCTCTATTTGGTGATTACTGTCGAAGTTTCCTAGATAAATTCGGGAGACAAATGTTTAGATTGTTCTAGATTTTTACAACCTACAGAAATATTCAGTGGAATTTAAACATTCGGAACTTACAATCCAAATGCAGAATACGAACGTTTCGAACCGGTTTCTGATACTTTACGAGATAATATTTCAACCATGTGACACCTTTACTTTTCTACTTTAACAAACGAATGCAGTAAACAAACTTTAAACTGTAATCTTATCTCAATAAAAATTTTGATCTATTAACTATCTTCCGTCTTAAAACAAATAATCGAACATTGAATCAATTTAAACGAAAGAAAAAAGCGCGAAAACATGAGATGTTTAATTTTAATCTTAATATATATTTTTTCTACACAATAAATCATTTCTAAAACAGTTTCCGCTCGACTGATTTCTTTTCATTTATCCGTATTATTCTCATCAATAATCTCGACCTATATCACGATGGTCATTGCTTTACACAGTATAATATATTTGACTGGTCCGTATAATATGCTCTGTTACATGCACGCTATTGGAAAGTCAAGATGCCTGAATACCTGTCTAGACAGGTGACTGATAACGCAGACAAGTGTGACGACCTCACTAGACAGAAAAGCAGACAGAACAAATTAGCCTTTGATGTATAAAACAGAATCTTCATTGAGATTACAATTGTTTGGGCGGATACATCAAAATAGGGTCGTTCGTCAATAGTCTAATGACTTATCGCTTCGTTCCAACTTTCGAACCAATCAGAGCTAGCTTTACTAAATAATAAACAACAACCATGGAGGAGTTCTATCTAGCCAGTTTATAAAATATCTATGTACATAGAAACAAATTAAAACGATAGACGAATCAAAATATTTGTATAGTCTTCTTTTAATTTACTGTATAAATGTTCTAAAAATATATTTGCAAGAAAGTTAATTACATTTTAATTATGCTTAAAATATAGTATATTTAAATATAAATTTATTATAATAATTGATCAAAATCAATATCATTCTTAGTTCAAACAATAATATATACTATATATACATAATTTTGAATTATGTATATATAGTTTTTAAGAGTTTTTATTATGTTTTTATCGTTTTCTAAATTTTTATATAATTCTTATGTATGTATATTTTTTTGTAGTTTTCTGTTTTCTTATAGTTTCTGCTATGTTTTCAGCTAGTTCTTAAATAAACAGAAAACTTTTCTAATGTTATAATAAGTTAACATAAATTACTGATTGCATTCAAATAAATTCTTGCATTATTGATTAATTTAACTTATTTTTAATTGAGCCATTTTAGTTTTACTTTTGTTAATTTATATTTTATATATTTTAATTAGTTATTTGTACATAAACATATTTTTCGTAAAAGCAATTTGATAATAACACTTTATTTTAAAATATTGTTGATATATGACTAATACGGTACTTTAAAGTTTAAATGATTAAAACAATTAAGCAATTGTAATCATGTTTTTAATATTTCCACAGTTTATTTGCATATCTAATAGCTGCTAACATTCAACATGTTTCTAAAATACTAAAAGATCTATTAATAAATAGTTCAGATCAGATTAAATGAGGTTTCTCAGCATTGCTTCTATGCATTGCTCTTCAGTTAAAGTTTTAATGGTCTTCTTTCTACTGAAATGGAATTTAAAAATTTTGTTTTAAATTTTTATTTGAACCATATATTATTTAATACATAAAAAACTTATTTTTGTTATGTTTTAAGGTAAATCTCGTTAAATGCAATTAAAGACTAATGTTTAAATGATTATGAGAAGTGTTTTAGTTATACTGTAATTACATTAGCATAAATTAAAGTTTTGAATATTACAAATGGTCTTTTTTTAATTATAAATGATCTAAATGAATTATAATAAAAAATAAATTGTTTTTCGTTTATAACCTGAAGAAAAAGTTGTTTGCATTACTTAGACTCGAGCATAATTTAGTCTTTTGAAGGATTAATTGTAACGTAACACGAAAGATGTTATAATAATATAAAAAGAAAAGATGTTTATTAATTTTTTAAGCGGACAGGGAAAAAAAAGATAGAACTCCTTCATATCTGCTTCAATCATGTAAGAAACATTGCAAATATGCCTAGAGGCATGTCAAGTTACTCTCCAAAACATCAAAGAAGCCGTCATAGAAAAAACTGTTATAGGATTCTCTAAATTCAGTTTCGCAAAATTCCTGTTGAAATATTAAAAATATCTTATCTCTTTTAGTAGTATAAAAACAATATCTAATGTTTGCTTCATAGTTTAAAAAAGTATTATAATTTTTCTGGTTAATAATTTATAAATTATGAATTTCTGTAAACAGTATAATATTTTTTAAGAGAAAACAGGTTAAGTTAGAAAATAAAAAATCCTGTTCTTAACTAAAAATAAATGTTAGCGTTTAATCTATAATTCAAGATGATTTTTATTTATCAGTACTTATCTAGACTTTATCCTTCACATCTATATTAAGATTATGCACATACTTACATTTCATAAAGTAATTTGAATGGGTAGAAATATTTCAGACACGTATAAAAATGCAAATCACATATTAAAAATGCTGCATATTCTTTGAGTAGTTATCCAATTTATCATCATTATTTATTCGTAACTTCACATATTCATTGGATTTATTCAGATTCTTTAATAAAAATGGGAAATACTGAAATATAATCTGCATAATTTATTTGTTCAAATTAAGTAAAAATAAAAAAATTGAATGCACTATGTAAAATATAGCAGTTGATACCAAACATTATCATATGTAATGGGAAATACTGAAATATAATCTGCATAATTTATTTGTTCAAATTAAGTAAAAATAAATAAATTGAATGCACTATGTAAAATATAGCAGTTGATACCAATACATTAACATATGCATTGTTTTATGTAAATCATAAAGACTATATGCATAATTTTTACATTTGTATAAAATTAATGATGACAGATAGGGTTGTTTAAAATGCGCACAGAAAAATTTATCCTTTGTAGTTTCAGAAATATAAGAAATCATATTGTAACAATAACTATGCTTTGTTTTACACTGTTTATAAAATTATAATCTAAAAATACAGTAAATAGAATGAAAAATAATAATTAAATGCTCAAAATTTATTATCAAAAACAATTTGTAATCTTCAACCGTTTATACTTTTATATGGATGCATATTTTTTTACTTTATATTAAATTTATCTGTTTTGGCATTATTTTCAAGATATTTTGAAATAATATATTCTTATCATAACTAATTTAATTATATTTACGTTTATTTATTCATAAACAGTAAAAAATAATAGTTTTAATATATCTTAGTTATTAAAACATGTAAATCTTTTTCATACAATATGTGATTTTGTTAAATTGAATATATAATGTTTTTCTCTTATTATTTTGGAAATTTTTTTAATTATTGGAGAATGTTGCAGTTTTAAGCTGTACGCTAATTAAAATTGTATTTAAATGTAATAATAATTTTATATATAAACCTAGTATATTATATAAAAACTTTACATTCAGTAAAAATTAATAATAAGAGTAGTGTTGATAAAAGAATATTTTTCTCGCTTTTTGATTGAATCTTTTAAAGTTTCCTATCATTTAAATGTTCATTTATACTAAATTTCAATTAAATTCAACTAAATTTAATTATAATCTTTTATAAAAGATGCAAATCACGATAAATATTTATTCCGAAAATGTGATGGTAACGAATTTACACAATTTAATTCATATTTACTTAATAAAAGCATATTTGAAGCAATTACTTAGTGTATAATTTGCATTTAATAATATGTATCAATATTTTATCTTTTATAAATATCTGTAAAAATAAATTAAACGAACCTTACCTTTTTCTTTGTTTCTAGATATCCTGTTAACGGAATTCGTTCGCTTGCGTTTTGAGGATATTTTTTAAAATTAACCATACTATATCTAAGAATTAATATATAAAAATTCATAAAATATATTAATATAAATTAGTTTAAGTTAATTTTATTAAAAAAACAAAAAAAATTTATTTTATCTTACCCTAATGTGGCTGTTATGCGAAAGGTACAAAGCGCAATATATCCTATCAACATCCGCATAATGAACAAATAGAAAAAGTAGTTCTAGGAAATTTTCTTATATTATAATTAATAAAAATGTATTTATATAGAAAATTCGAGTAATTTTTAAAAATTAATACTTACCAAAATACTAAATCGTAATTTTCAGCGATTAATTCCATTGATATTAAGCATTTCAATGTTAACAACCCCATCCTTCTATTAATGCAAAACCTTATATGCAGAAGTTGAACTAAACAGATGTGGTTACCCATCATTGTCTTTGTTTGCTACTTTTTTGATTGGATTTTCTTTTCAAACTGCATGTTATATGCGAAAGGATGACGTTTCAATGCCAGAATGAAATGGTTTGTTTTTATGACAACTTAAAGATTAAAGAAAAACAGAAAATCATTGTCTCTGGTATGCGATAAAAAGAAACATAAAAAATGATTTAACGATCGTTCTGAAACTTATTTATCCTGTGGTTAAAAAGTCTATCTTTGATACAATTGTTTCAGCATTGTTTTGTTTTATTTATGTTAATTGAAAATACAATAAGTATATTTAAGCAATTGGTTTTTAACTTAGTGCGTGTTTAATTAAAACTTTTAATTGATTTTGTCGATAAAATTGCAAAATTTTTGAAACTTGAATTTTCCTTTACCTTTTTTTTTATATTATGATAAAGCTCTAAATCAGCGATGCACAGATTGCGGCCCGCGGGCCGCATGCAGACCTGCATTGATTTATTGGCGGCCCGTCTTACCATGTGGTATTTTAACAAGTTACACAATCAACGAAATATTATTTGTAGTTTTGAACAATGCATTTTCAAATAATATTTTTCTGAATGTGAAATTATTTTTACAGTAGTTCGATAATAATATTTTTAAACACTAAGGTAAAAATAATAATCATATTTGTAATAACAAACATTTTTTATTTCTACTGTATTTATGTGTGTGAAATAGGTAATTTAAAAAAAAAAACTATGCATGTGCATAAGATAGCATTGCCACTTAACTAATGAAAATTTAGAATCAATTTTGCGTTTGGCTACTACAAATGTCAAGCCTAACATTAAAAAAATGTTAATCAATGCAATGTCACAACATCCAATTAAAAATACTTTGTTTTACTTTTGATTACATTTCTCTGTAACGTGTAATTAATAAACATGATATGATATATAACTTTCATAGTCTTTTTGGTAGTCCTCCTACTTGTTTTACTTTTGATTACATTTCTCTGTAACGTGTAATTAATAAACATGATATGATATTTAACTTTCATAGTCTTTTTGGTAGTCCTCCTTTAAGTCACAGTGAATCCATGTGGCCCTTGGTCTTAACAAGTCAGTGCATCCCTGCTCTAAATTAAATACTTTATCCGTCATAAATTATTTTAATCAAACTTTTAATATTTTACATTAATTTAAATAGATTTATCACCATAATTTACAAATTCTATTAAACACAATTATATTTAAATAAATAAATTTTAAAGATTAGAATAAGATAAAATGTTTTTGAAAGCAAAATAAAATATTTATAAAATGAAAACTTTTATATTTTGGCGAATTTTTAAAAATTTAATTAAAGATTCATTTTCAATTATCGGGTTAACTTTTGATTTTTAGCTTTTAATTTAAAGCTAATTGTTTGATTTATAATTTCTATCATTTCGTGATTCATTTATTTAAATTTTCTTTCAAAATGAGATTATTTTTCGAATAAATACTTTATTTATTTGCTGCTACTTGATGAATTTCTCATCCTTATTAATTAATTTATTTTCTCATATTTCTTTGAGAACTTTAAAAATTTCACATGTCTTTACATATGAATCTCAGGTAAAAGAATATTCACAAAGATCGTAAAATATTACATTAAAAATAATGCAAATAATGCATTCGAATTCTATCTATGTTCAGTATCTTATACAGATTCTAATACAGTAGATTAATTATTAGAAAACAATTCTTTAATATTATTAAGTTATCCTTTTGATTACAGCCTATTAAAATCTTAAATCGATATTTCAATGTGGTTATCAATAATTTTACAGAAACGTGACTTATATAGGCCATATAGACTAATAAATAAATTTCTTTTATAATTTAATAGTTTTCTTTTATCAAATCAAACATATCTAATCGATCATAACATATTTTTGGTTGATTAAAAATTGTTTTATGAACTCAATAATTCGACATATGAAAGTTATATTTTTATAAATGTCAAATTTATACGGCAGATTATGAGATATTTCACAGCACTATTTTTTGCTCGATATTTTTACGATTTTATATATTGCATGTAAAAATTGATTTCGTAAAAAAATAACTTAATAGATATTTTATTTTTATTTTTTTATATTCTTATAAACTTTTGATTTTGCTAAAGTATTTGTAAAATTCTAAAAGTTGTAATTTTAGACAAAAACTAATCTGATCAATCTAAGATTTTTGGTGAAGATTAATTATGTTTTTTAGATCTGACGAATACATTTTAAGAGACACTTGATTAAGGAGAAATTTTATATGAATTTTCAAATATAATTCGATTAATTTTTCGATCATATTGAAATTATTAAAGCGATCTTTTAATTATATAATTTTTATCACAGCGATTTTAACAAAAATTGTTTTAATTCAGATTTTCCATCTGAGCCAAAAATTTTAATTTATTATCGATAGTCAATATAAAAATACACCCAATACTTTTATAAAAAATGTTCCAAGCAAAAATTTAATTTCATTAGAATAATTTAACAATATTCGAATTTGAAACAAAATAGCATTTAAATTTCAAATTAACTTTCTATAATGTTGATTCAAGGCTAAAATTTATTTATATATTACATAGACGGTAATTATAATAATTAAGAGGGTAATCTATAGCCGAATCAGTTTTATAATTTATACATACTCTTTTTAGAAGCTCTTTTTATCTTTAGAAGCTCCAGATTAAGTTAGAACTTAATCTTGAGCTTCTAAAGATAAAACAAAAATTGCAATAATGTCAAAACTATTACTGATATTTAAATTTGCCCTGTAATAAATACAAAGTAAAATAGATATTGCTGAATATATTTTTGCCTTGAATTTAACTGTAGACCTTAATATTTTTAATCATTAAATTTAAATCTAACTTTTTAATAAGTTATTTGATCAGAATTAAAAATTATCTGATATTTTTTTTGTTTTTGCCGACCATAATAATCAATGCATAATAATCAATCCATAACAATATAATATCACAATAATCAATTCATAACAATAAACAAAACTGAATTTAATTGTAATTGCATAATAATAAATGTATAATTAGACATACATTAATTATCATATGGAAAATGTTCGAGAAAAAATTTCCTCAAGGAATATTTTCATATTTTACCATATCGTTATGCAAATTAATCATTCTTTTTATTATGTACAGTATATTTTTTTCTTTGGAAACACTGTAAATCAAATTTATTATTTAATACACGCTATAATAATTTAAACTCGTTAATTTTTATTTGCGATATTATTAATAATATTGCAAATAAAAATGTTTTATAATTAGTTAATTAAAAGAATTTTAGTTATTATTATTATTTAAGAATAGGAAATGAAACTTTAATCTTTCTATGTCAGATGATCAAGCACCGAATGAATACATTCGTGACCTCAATATTAAAAAATAAGGAAAAGTCAAAAGAAATTTTTAATTAATACAAATATTTTAGGAGTGCTAGCACAGTTTGTAGAAAATAATCCTTCCTACTTAAATAAAAAGAATGTATATATTATTAATAGATTTTATGATTATATTATAAAACATTTTCCCCTCACAATAATATTTCTGTAATGGGATTTAAATTTTATAAATTAGATCTATAAGAACAATTTTTAGAATAGAGATTGAGTCAGTAATTAAATAAATGATTTATTTGATGATAAAGAAATAAAATCATTCTTTATTTGATAAATAAATCTAATTTCAGAATATTGTAGCCTGTAAATGCAAAATTTGGAAATGTCTTGGAAAATTTAATAAATCTTATTTTGATTGAAAAACATAATTTATATTTATTATTTTTAGCAGAAAATAGCAATGGAAAATAAATTATAATTATGATTTTAACTTATGATAAATAATTTTTTAACAAAATGACATCTATAATATTATCGGTTAATACTAACAAATTTATAACTCATACATTTATGTTAAAATATTTTACTAAATTGAAATATTAATATCTGATTTATTGGCGACATGGATTTGAATTGAATTAAATCAAAATTTGCTAAAAATTGAAAGTGGACACGTTTTTAACTTACCTAAATAATTTATCGAATAATTTTAATAACTGAACGAAACTCTTATTTAATTGAAAATATAAATTTGTTTAAGTAGGTCTTATAAATATTCATAACAATTTATCTTCGACATTAGAAATAAAAAAGTGGATACTAAAATAACTTTGAATATTCTTAATTTATATTATTGCGTCGTTATTTCAATTTTATATGTATTCAAATGTTGCTATTTCTATATAGTTCATAACAATAATTCTATTTTTATTTAACTCTTAATCGCATTGCTATAATTTTGTTTAATGCTTCGTGCAAATTGCTGTATAATTTTTTGTTGGAATATTCTTTTACAATAAATTTATTGAAAGAATATAAATAATACAATAACAAATAATTATTTCATTAATATTCAAGTCTGTTTTTAATATTCTTAAATACATGTATATAAATTTTTAATAAACAGAAATGGGTATTTATTATTTTAATACAGAAAATATTTTATTATTGTCTCATTTAATATTAATAAAAAATCGCATAAAAATAAATTATTACAGTAATAAATCGAATAAAACATCAATAGAAATAAAAAATGTCAGTTTTATGCTTTAAATATAATTTTCAGTTCTTAATAAAAAAATATACTGTATATTATTGTATAAAGTATTACTTAATAGTATAAAAATGCTTCTACACAATAATCAACAACAAAAATGCGATAATCATAAAAAAGATAAAATGTATGTACAGTAATTTTAATAAAAGGAAAAAAAATCACTGATCAAGCATAAAATGATTAGAAATTTCATCAAGAATATTTTGATCAAACGTATAACACATGTATAGAATATTAGAACTTGATAAATAAACTAGCATGGAAGATTAATCATATATTCTATATCTTTTCTGTACAACTTTGGGAATCTCAGCAGATTATAGAAAGGAGACAGGGAATATATTACAATCGATCACCTTTCCGGTCGGTTATGCATTGATATTTGTCTCACAATTCATTCTTGATCAAAGAAGTTTTTAAATATATTATTTTTAACGTTTTCATGTTTATTTTATTTGCATTATTCTGATTGCAAGTTTACATTTTTCTTTATTTTAATTTTATGAATACACAATGAAAAGTTTAACAGAGACAGATATATTGAATTCTCACTAAGATACGTATTATATATTGGCAACTGAGTGGCACATTAAAGAAAAAACAATAGATAGATAAAGTATAATAAAGTATAGCGCTTATTAAAATCACATTTTTCCAGTTAAGTTGAAAGTATTTTTCCTTCGGAAAAAATATGAATAAAAAAAATATCGAACAATGGAACAAAATAATTCTATTTTGTTCCATTGTTCGATAAGTCTCCATTCAATAATAGTAATTGTTGCTTTGTTTATTTTTTGTACAAAAAATACTATCTTATTTCTTTATATAATTTTAAATTTTAAGTAAACATAATATATTAAAAATAAATAATTATATTTTTAATATATTATGTTTACTTAAAATTTAAAATTATTTAAAAATATATTAATTTTAAAATTGTGTATAATCATAAACTAGCAAGTTCCGTTGCTTCTAGGAATACTAGGAATCACAAGCACTTAAAGCAAGAAAAATACACTATTTTATTATTAGATATATAACCAGCTGAGGAGAGCCATAGAAGACTAAAAACATTACCAGATGTTATTATTGGTATATGTAATATACAGGGTGTCCCAATAAAATGTATACACTCTTTGAAAGTTCTTAACTACAACATTTTTTGTTGTTTTTTCAAGTTTGAATACTTGAAGTAATGGCTGAAATCAGACTAAGCTTTCAGGAAAAGAAATTTATCTTAAAGTGCTACTGGAAGACTGAGAACATAAGTGAAGTGTAAAGACAATTTAGAATGGAGTTTCAATGAGATGCACCAACACGACTCATAATTGCTTGTTTGCAAGATAAATTTGAGATGGGAAGAACTGTTCACAATGTCCATAAGAAACATTCAGAAGACGACGGACATCCACTAGTCCCAAAAAAGAAAGAGAAGTCATCGAAAGGTTTAAGAAATCTCCTAGAAAATCTGTTTGGCAAGCATTCATGAAACAGGACTTACAAAATCGAGCATCCATTGCATTTTGCAGCATTCCCAATGGAAATGTTTCTTTCCTAGATTAAACCATGCTCTCAATGACGTGAGGGCCTATCTTGATGAAAATCTGGTTAAAAGATGGATGGGACACACGGGTACCATCGAATACCCCCATGCTCACCAGATTTGACCCTGATGGACTTTTTTGTGGGGGCACCTCAAAAACAATGTTTACAGCACAAGACCACCGGCAACCAATAAGTTGACAGAAACAACTGAAAGAGAATGTGCCCAAATTTCAGTTGAAATGATTAGGAATGTTCTTGATTCCATTGATGAGCTTTACCAGTTGTGCCTGGATCATAA
>AYEL01089528.1:0-117677 GCA_000484575.1 Olivierus martensii | reverse complement strand
TTCGGATCACGAACAGAGTCAAGGAACGGATTGTGTTCGTGAACCGAGGTATCACTGTATTATTTAACGAAATATCTGATATCATAAAATAAATACGCTACAAAAAAATATATATATAAAATATATATATGTGCTTTTCAATATATAAATTTTATTTACATAAATTTGTGAAAGAATATAAAACAGCACTAATTGCAGTAGAATAAAGATTTATTAATCTAAGTTCTGCTAGCACTTTCGGTTAACAACCATCATCAGGCAGAGTTCTGATACAAATAATAAATAAAAAGAATTATAGCCATTCTGCCTGATGATGGTTGTTAACCGAAAGTGCTAGCAGAACTTAGATTAATAAATCTTTATTCTACTGCAATTAGTGCTGTTTTATATTCTTTCATAAGTATATTGGTTAAGCAGTATTTTAGACTCTTTAAAAAAGTTTACATAAATTTGATTTTATAAAACAAAAAAAAATTCTAACATCCAAAATATTTTTAAAATCATTATAATTCAACATACTCAAGTATTGTAATTTTATGTAATAGTTCATAACAATGATCATGACATTACTGTAATGAATGAATAACACCATCAATAATATTAATGATAATTTATTATTGAGAGTAATAATATTATTAACTCTGCCCAAGAAGCCATATGGCTGACTGGCCAGTCCCAAGCCTGGATAAAGGAGGAGGATTGGCGTCAGGAAAGGCATCCGGTCATCATGCCAAGTCTATTATGATGAGTGGTACTCATGATCTAGATAATGCTAGGGCGTTCTCCGTTGTAGGTGACGCACAGTCCCTTAGTCGCCCAAGGGCTGTGAGAAGTAGGCTAGGGTTATCGCATCAAGAGCGGGTGCGACTAAAAAAGCTAGCTCGAAGACCTCTACTTTTAAGGATTGCATCACTCAACGTAGGCACTATGACAGGAAGAGGAAGGAAATTGTGGACATGATGGAAAGAAGAAAGATTGATGTCATGTGTGTACAAGAAACAAGATGGAAGGGGGACAAGGCAAGAGAACTGGGAGAAGGTTACAAGATTTTCTACATCAGTGCAAGTAAAGAGGGCAGAAATGGAGTAGGGATCATCACTTAATGAAAGATTAAGGCAAACATCATAGAAGTAAGTCGCAGAAGTGACAGGATTATGAGGATGAAGCTGGACATAGGGGAAACAATCCATGTTGTTAGTGCTTATGCGCCACAGGTTGGTACAAGTATGGAGATGAAAGATACTTTTTGGAAAACCATGGATGAAGAGCTAAGACAACTGGAAGAGAAAGATAGAGTTATCATCGGAGGGGACCTTAATGGACACATTGGAACCAATAACAGAGGCATAGAAAGAATTCATGGAGGGCATGGTTTTGGAGACAGGAACCAGGAAGGTGAACAAGTCATTGATTTTGCTGTGGCTTTCGACTTTGCCTTGGCCAACTCTTTCTTCAACAAGAAAGAAGAGCACTTGGTCACCTTCAAAAGTGGTGGAAATAGCACACAGATTGACTACTTTCTGTACAGGAGAAAACATCTGAAGGAAGTGAAGAATTGCAAGTCATTCCCAATGATCACGTGGCAACATAACACCGTCCAATGCTCATGGACCTCCACCTCTTGAGGCCTGCAGGCAGGGAGAAAATGAAGGGTTAAGGTGAGGAAGACCAACTGGTTCAAACTAATATATAATAAGATTCTATTATTAATATTATTTAAGCTATTAATTAAATTCTATTTTAAACTTAATTTGCATAAAAATTTTGAATTTTCTTCATGATTTCTTATGGATTTTTTAAGGTGTAATAATAATATTTATAGTCGGAGTTTTTCCTCTTTTATTAAACCATGTCTATATGAAAAGAAACTATTAAAACGTAGGCCTATATAATATTCTGTATCGTAAAAAATAAGAATATGGTCTTCTAGCTTTGAGAGGCGATATCTCTATATTTTTCTAAAAGCAATGAAAAAATAAATTCGAGGAAAGAGAAGGCTGCTGACTTCAGTTCCCCGCATAAAGATATATTGTGATACTTATATAAAGCCAATTGTAATATTAATATAACAGTAACTATTCAATTTTATTTACCTATATTTATATAAAATAAATGCCCCATTTCTGTTATAAATAGCACACTATTAGTTTAATAATGTTAATTTAACTTTTATAAGTTTTTCTGAATAAGTATTTTTTATATCAAATATAAAAAGTTTTCACTCCCCTTCAAAATAATTTCTGAATTCAATACTATATTTGAGAAACTTATTGAAGAATTATCCTACTAAATTTTATTGATATTTTTAACTGCATTAAATGTTTTTTTTTTTTTTTTTTTTTTGTTCTTCTGTACAAAATTTGTTTCCATACTTTTTTTTTTTTTTTTTTTTTCGTTTACATGAATCAAAAATAGAAAACGTACAGAGTTTTTGCAGTTTTTTAATAATATATCAAGTATTATTTAAAAAATTCCAAAACCCTATGTTTGATGCTCGCAAGTTAGTTTTAACAGGAGTTGGGAATTATTCGGAATTATTCGATCTTTCTATAATGACTATTGAGTTCGGCTAGATGGGCCAGAATAATTGTCACTTCGAAAGCATTCCAAAATTGCATAAATTTATCTCTAGTTTCAACAGCAGAGATATTTGTTATTTATTGTTTATAGAAAATAAATAAACGGCATATATAATTTCGATAGTGTATATTCTTTTATAATGACTCTATGTTAGAAACTTATTTCAGTCTATTTCGAAAGTTGACAATTTAGACGATATTTTTCGATGGTAAATAATTCTACGTTAATTCTTAAACTATATCCAAAGTCAATTTTTTACTGGGAAATATTATTTAAAAAGTTGTACTTACATTTCAATTTTCTTCTCGAGTCGAATTTTATAAAATGGAAAAATTAAAAAGAATTTTTATTTACTAAATTCATTCAATATATAGTTATTACTCGATTTTATTAATTTATGTGCTTTTATTTGAAAATTAAATTTTAAAATGGTTGAATATTTATTATAAATTACTGGTTGTTATTTGCATAATCATAGGAAAAGTCGTCTCAAAAAAATTTTTTAAAATTATAATAATCTAGTTGTAGGATAACAAGTAAATAAAATAATTAAAATATCATAATATATATTCTTAAATCATTTAAATTATTATTTTTATTGAATATGTGAATGAAATATTAATTATTACATTAATAAAAAATAAGATCATCTAGCTAGCTATTTAAATAATTTTAGATTGTTTCGTTAAATTTTTCTTAGCCAACGATATTATTCATAGTCACATTATTAGTTGAATCTAAATATTATAATTTTGTAATGTAAGTGAAGATTAGTTTAAAATGTGAATAAAATATTCCGAGTAAATCCTGAAAATTGCTATTTAAAGTTTAATGTCACCAAAACTATAAAAGATATATGAAGTAGCTGACCCATTAAAATTCGGTTTGAGTAGGCCCAAACTGACTGTCGGTGAAAAATAGGGATCATGAAGGAGATGAAAATGGGAAAATAAGGATCGAGCATCAAACCCCATCATAAATGAGTGGGATCTAGATTTTATTCTGATTCAAGTAATAAATTATTCATAAAAGAGCCTGAAGGATTAAAATAAAAAGCCTGATGGCCGAGATGGCAAAATAAAATCCATGATATTAAATTAATCTAATTATTAGAAATTAATGTTTTATTAGCCTTTTTTACAAAGTATATTTAATTGTGTTGACCTAGATGTTAGACTTCCACCAAGAGGATTTAAGATTGATTAAAATATCCAACGCTTCCATTTTTTTCAAGAGTGTCAGGGTCCAGCCTATCAGTCCCAATACTTCACTTATTGCCGACTCCATTACTAATGTGAGAGTCCTATGATGGGCTTTGGAATGACTTGCCCACTGCTTAATAGATGAAAAGTGGCATAGATAAAACCAATAAAGAAGAAAAAGAATCAAAGTAATTTCATTTTATATTACATCGATTTGTCTACTCATTTTCTAAGATCCTGTTTTTCATAAAAACTCTGTAGCCGTATCATTAAATTGATGACGAAAGTAATTCTCGGCTTAAGCCTATTGAAATGATAATTGCCAGGATTCTCTCTGTGGTTTATTTTTCAATTGGAAAAACCTTAAATTACTGATAGAAATAACGTTGGATCGAATTTAAAATTTATGAATATTAGAAGGCCAAAACAATTTAGTCAAGCTTTTCGACTCATTATTAAAATACTATAGCATTTAATGTGTTCGTTTTCCATCTATGGTATACGATTTTTCGAAAAATATCTTCTAACAGTTATCTGATGTTGAAGAATAAGCGATCTTAAATCTTAATGCAGATTTTTTTCCTGTGTATTAACCTCTTTCTGCCCACAAGGATACTACGAGGTACGACTGTAAACTGTTAAAAATGAGTAATAAATTAGAATTTTCATCCATTATGTTTAGTTATGATGCGAAATCTATTATAAAAAATTTTGAAAAATCAATACGTGAAAGTCAAAAATGATCCTATTTCTTTTTATTATTAAGTTCTTTATTTTATATTGGAAACCTATAATATTGATTCATCCGATCATTTATTATATACCGTATAGATATTTAATATTCTTAATTTGGTCATGTAAATCTAATTAAACTCAAATATATTATATCAACAGTTGTTTAATGAAAACCAAATAAATATAGGCCCTATATAAAACTGAAAAATTTCGTGTTATAATATATATAATAATTTGAATTAAAAGTAAAATTTTATTCATTGTAGGTATCAGAAAACTTATTGATTTAGTAAAAATCTAAACTTGAAACTTATATTAAAGTATAGCTTAGTTGTAAGTTTAAATTTATATTTATGTAGAAAAATATAATTTATTATAATCTGTAGATTTTAATGATTAAATAAAACAAACATTTATTATAATTAACAAAAATATTATAAGTTCAATTTCGAACATTTAATAAGCATATTCAGAATCCAAGTAGTCAATAAAAATACCAGATGATAATAACTGATTAACTGTTTTGATAAGAATATATGTATAGCATTTGAAACGAAAATATTTCAAATTATTGTGTTTGTCTGATTTAATATAGCATTTTTTGGATATAACGTATATCGCTATTTTTCATCTTTTATTTATTTATTTTTTGTATAAATAATTTGTAGTTATTTTCTCGAAAAGATAGTTCAGATTTATCACTAAAGTGACTAAACAAAAGTAGAGGCTATATAAATTTCAGAAATAACTAATAGACTTATATTAATATTTTAATTATATTCCATATTTATCTCTTAAATACAGTAATTAAATACAAAGTTTCATATGTTTGCAATATTTTCTAAATTCTATTTATTATTTTAATCTGATGATTTAAATATTTACCTCATAAATATTTAATTTCATTAATTCAAATTATCTCTTTCCTAAGTGAAAATTTTAAAACATACTAAAAATATACGTTAAAAATAATTAAATACTATCTCTAAATGATGATATAAAATTATAAATATATAAATTATTTCAGTTACCTAGAGAATAAAAATATAAAATGTTCCAAGTAACTTCCGTTTTTCGAAGTCAATCAATTAAAGTAAAAATAAGAATAAAGGGCATTTTAAACAAACTCGAAAATAAAATTTTAAACATAAACTATACTGTTTTTAATACGAAAATTTATATGAAATATACAGAAGAAAATAAAATTTATAATTTTAATAAAGGCAAAAAGTAAAAATGTACTTAATATTTCTACAATAGATGGCATTATAATAGAATGTGAAGAAATTATGCAATTATTCTATGAAATTAATACGGCATTATGAAATTATATCCTAGAATACAGAAATTAATATACAATATTAATTATCGTAATTAAAATAATTTTAAAATTAAATTCAAACATAACGGAATATAATCATAATTATTTTTTCTCTATTTAAATAAGTACTATTTAAATGTGTACAAGACAAAGTTTAATGTCACCAAAACTATAAAAGATATATGAAGTAGCTGACCCATTAAAATTCGGATTGAGTAGGCCCAAACTGACTGTCGGTGAAAAATAGGGATCATGAGGGAGATGAAAATAATTATAATGTATTATATTATTTTATTTATTAAATAATAAAATAATTACACTTTACAATCAATTCTGTTTAAAAATTATTTTATCACTACTACAAACTTTAAAGAAATTTCTGACTCAAGCTTGTTAGGCAATCCAAAATAATTGATTTTAAGAATTTTTCTTGCTACGTTTAAAATATAGTATTGCATTTTATTATATTAATTCGAACGCATAAAAACAATGCATTATTTTTAATATTAATATAAATATTATGAATTAAAACTAAATTGTTTTACAGATTTATTATTATACATTTATCTGTTAATATAAGTTTATGGAACTATTGAAATTTGAGTCTTAAATTTTTATTTTAGTTAAAAAAATTGAAGAATGAAGGGAAAAAAAAAAATAGAAAAATTTATATTTAACCTTTGTAAGATGCAGATTTTCCATTTTCCAAAGAAATTGAAAAAAAAAAAAAAAAGTGTTTTATGTTTGTATGAAAACACATTTACCTATCTTTATCCTTTCTTAAAATGAGAGAATTGTTATCATACAATACTCGCTAATATTTTTTAAAAAAGAAAACATTACTGTCGTATGATTGATAGTAGAAAAACTTATAAAACAAGTAATAAAAAATAGTGATATTTTTCAAATGATATACTATATTTGTTCAAACAAAATAAAAATTTTTTGTGTAAATATTTATAATGAATCGCTGAAGATTAATTAGTAGTTTATAATCAGATACTTGATAAACTGTGCTCCAAAACATAGAATAATAAATATATTTTAAGTAGGAAAAGATTATTAAATATATTTATTAAATTCATGTATTTATAGGCTATCAAAACGATTTTAATCCATTTGCTATTTTTATTTAGGCTCTTAATAAAGATACGCCTAAGAGAACATTTGAAAAATAATTAATATTAAAAAAATCGATAAATGACCAGCAAAAGATAAAAAACAGTATTATTTTACTTGTAAAAAATCCGATTAACTCGCGATATCAAATAGGCCTAATATCAAAGATTATGCTATATTAAAAAAAAAAAAGTGAATGGTTCTATCTTAATTTAATATCACATCAAAACTTAATTAATTTTCTTGTTACGCTTATCTTTAAATTATTAAATATTTGATGATAAAAATTTGTTAAGATATTGCGCTAAATAATAATTTTCTGATTGAACATATTTAAATTTAATTGTATTATTATTATTTTAGAAAAAATATTTTATGGTGATGAAAGATAAGAAGCGATTCTATAGATTTCAACGATAAAATAAAATGCATTAATTAAAATATATAATATATAGAATATAAGGTAGTATAAATATTATTTTCTACTTATTATGTTAATAAAATTACCTATAATATTAAAAACAACTTTTATTTTTATGCTAATATTTGAATCTATTTTTAAATTCAAAATTATAATTATTTAAATATGCTTATAGATAACAGCCAATGAAGGTTGCCAAGTTTTTATTCTGAAACATTCATCGCTTTTCAAATAAATAAATACAGTAATAGCAAAAATAAAATAAGGTAAGCTATTTAATTATTATTATATTTTCGATAATGAATTTCAATGCAAGAATAAATGTTTTAGAAGTTTATCTTTAAAGACTCGATGTAAAATACCGTAATAACTTTTTGTATGCCTATTCTCTCTACTTAAAACATAACAGAATTAATTCGGATTTTTTACTTCCGAAAATTTTTAAAAAATATGTAGGGGCCTACAATTCAGTTATTTATCTGAATAAAGATAAGTTTAATTTTAATTTCAATTTATTTTGTCGATTAGTTGAAACTTAAAACATAACAGAATTAATTCGGATTTTTTACTTCCGAAAATTTTTAAAAAATATATAGGGACCTACAATTCAGTTATTTATCTGAATAAAGATAAATTGAAATAAAAATTAAACTTATTTTGTCAATTAGTTGTCTATAAAAATATATTCATTTAAATTTTATTCGATTCGAATTTAGTAATGGAATATTTCAAATTTATTTTTCCGTGTTATGTATGCTTAAGAATGTCGAATAAAAATTATTTTGAGAATGCCTTCAAAGCAACTACTCACGAAAATACGATTTTCGAAAAAATTTTGACTGGGCAACGAAATTCTGATATCGAGTCTGGCGATTTAGGCCGGTGAATTTCAATAGCTGAGATTCACATATTTGTTTTTTTTTTTTTTTTTTTTTTTTTTTTTTTTTTTTTTTTTTTTTTTTTTTTTTTTTTTTTTTTGAGAATTTTATAAGATTGAAATTTATTTCCGTGTAGTTTTTGGTTTTTGGAGGTTTAACCGGTACTAATCTAAATTTCGGCTTCCTAACATCACAAAGAATGCAATTTATTGCTAATTTAGATCAGATAAATTTGAAACAAATTTATATTCATGCACTAAGAGTAGTAAGTTGATATAAATGTTGTCTAATTATTTGTCTTTCAAAAATACAATAATTTAAATTATAAAATTTGGTCACATTATCTGTATATAAGTTTATTATATCTTGAAAAAGTTGCATTGATGTAAATATAGTTTAAGATATATTTCTTATTAAAGAGTATTTCTCAAATTATTTGAAATGTTTACATAATTTTTTTATCGTTTATGTTACTATAAACTATATGAAAACTGAAAAAAGAATTTATTTTTAATCATTTAGACAAAATTCAATTATTTTTTTAACATTTCATTCATTTTTCTTAATATTTCAGTTTGATTAATAACAATATATTTATATAGGCCCTACACAGTTTATATATTTTAATCAGAAAGTATTGAATATTATAAAAGAATATTTTCCATTAAACTATAAATGTGTGAATCTCTAATTAAGATAATAATAGGAATTTAGAATTTTTAAAGAAGCTATTACAGTAATTTTTACAGTGAAATTAAAATTATTATAATGATTTTAATTTTATATCGTTAAGATCATTCACAAAATAACGAAATTATTAATTTTTCGAACTGATAATAAAATCGCATCTTAAGTATGATTTTTTCCTGTTATTAATATATGAGATATATATAACTTAATTTAATTTATTATTCAAAATCTAGAATTATTATACATGTCTGCAAATAGGCCTATTGAATGAGATTTTGATATATTTGTAGCAATTATTTGTCATCTAGAGTAAAAAATCACATTTTGATTTAAATTTTTTACTATGATATTTTTTATTTCAGTGTTTTGTAATATCTAGAAGTGAATCAAAATCATAAATAAAAAAAATTAGTAAATATTAGCCTATCCATTTTTATTTTATCTTTCGTAATTTGTCGTTTTGTTATATCTAGCTTTTAAGTTTTTAGCTATATTTGAATAAATGACTCTTGCATTGATATATCATCAAGATTAATGCTATAAATATATTTATTATAAAACTATTCAGTCATTTATAAAAATTGCTAAAGGACATTTTCTGATTAATATAATAAATTGAAAAAAATTCAATTTCTTACATATAGGATGTTTAAGAGTTTAAGTTTATAACTGATATCAATAAAAGAATTTCATATCTACGTTGCATTAAGAGTAAACATATTATAAGCGAATATTAGAAACCTATATTAATATTTTACTGTATTATACAATGTAGACCTATCTTATATCAAAAGTATTTTAATAAAAATTTTTAGATTTTTTTTAATTAAATTCTCAAAATATTTTGTTCGCAAATAAAATATCATAGGCCTAATTGTGACTGAGAATATCCTATGCGCAGACTATTAAAAAAGTATAAATTAAATATAAATGCAATTTTATGAAAGAAAATAATTGCTGTATAAATCATAAAAACTATAATACGTCATATTTAATAATAAATATAAAATAACACAGTTCTTAATCCTTTTAAAGAAGAAAAAGCATGTTTAAAAAATACTTATTAACAAAATCATAAGTATAAGTTAGTCAAATATTGCATTATAAATGTTAAAATACCTAAAAGTAGGCCTATACCGTTTTTCTAATTATAATAGACTTACAGCTGTTTGAAAAAGAAAAAAAGAAAATAAAAACTGTAGCGTTTAGATATATGGAGACATTTATTTTATTGTAATTTATTATTTAGAATATTTTTCTGTATGATCTCTTAGAAATTTAATTTTGCAAGTTGTAACTGATTAAAGTTATAAACTGCAACTTGCAATGAGAAGGATATGTATAACTTTAATAAAGTAGGATTTATTTAAAAATAATATAAATGTTAAGTTACTATTCAATTATATCCGAAAATATAAAAACTTTTTTGGAATTTTTTTTTTTGGAGATCCTAAAATTTAGCGAGGACGTCGTCTAATGACTTTTTCAGTTACAGTTTTCTAGTTAATTATAAGATTGTGATTTTTATGCGATTTATAAATCCTAGTTTTTTTTTATTTAATATAGTATACATTGTAATATTTAAATAGTAAAAAAATCGCATTCTTGATATCAAAAATGAAATATTTGTAAAAATATGTATAATACTCATTGCAATATATTCTATTTACTTATACATTTTGCAAACTTTTTTGGATTGTTAATAAATAATCTAGATTTATTATATTTTTCTATTTTTCTTTTCAAGTTATAAATTACTTTGAAATAGATATCTATTTTTATGATAAAATCGTATACCAATAATCGTTTTAACTTGCTATAATAAGAATAATAGTTTTAAAAATTCGATTGAGGTGAAAGCCACTCTATCTTCAATGCAACTCCGTAATGTGTTTGCGTAAATAATATTTTATAGGTTATCTGGTGAGAGTTTCTGATTTTTTCATATTATTTATGGGCAACAATAAAAGTTATGCCATATAGTGTCATATAAAGGAGCTGGGGAATCGACAAATACAACACATTTTTATTTTTAGATAGATTTTAAAATTATTATTATTTAAAACACTTTTTATCTGATATTTATTAACCATTTTTATTCTCTGACACATCATGGTTTTATTGTTATTTAAGGATAATTTTTTATTGAATTCTATATTAAATTATGAAAAATGAGTTATTTTTCTTACTTATTTTTATCTACTTACAAGTTAGTCAAGTTTTAAAATAAATGAATATTAGGCATATAATATAATATGTGCAGAGAATTGTTTACAATTCATTTTATTGCATGAAGAATAATGGTATCGTATAGTAAAGGCAATAACAAAAGTGCATAGAATTTTTATTTTTTCTGAAACGTTAAAGAAAAGCATGGCAATCAACTTATTTCCTTTTAAATGACAGCTGAATTTTTCCCTTTGGGATCTTGCCAAGTTGTTCGTCGCAAAATTTTAATACTACAGCTGGATAATTTTCTTTTTTATCTTAGTCTCTTGTTGCTTCTAAGTTATATCTTCTTCATATTTCCACCGTATCTTTAATTTTTTTTTATAACTTTGTTAGTAACTCTATCGTAAAAGGTCATGATGAAAGCGCAGCCGTCATTCTTCTATCTTTACTGTCTATACTCTTTTGAGTCCGACTGTAGAAATTTTCGCTATCCTTTAATCTTGCATTACAACAGGTTTCCTCATTATATCCGACTTTAGAGAAGAGGCTCCTCTTTCAAAAAGAAAGACAGAAACGCATACAATTCTCTATCACCGTAACTGCCAAAATTGGATAATATCCAATTGTCGATACAGAAAAAAAGATATCCACGTGTTTACCCCATAACATTTAAAATAATTTAAAGTCCTGTATTTTAACTTAGAAAATATCCATCAGATTAATTAAGCTATCAATAATTTAGATAAATATTCTTTGTAGAATAAATATTTTTTCTAAAATTACCTTTTCATTCAGTATATATATTAGTTAATCAAAATCAGGATATTCATCGAATAGTTTAAGATAGTTTTTAAATATTTTTTATTATTAAATAAGTTAAACTTTTATCGTTACATTGTATTTGATTCATAATAAATAAGTCTCGTTAATCATTTTAACATTGTTTCTAAATGAACTTTTGTTAATGTTTTTCAAATAAAGAGTTTTGTTATGTTTTCTTTAACTTTTGGTCTAAGTTTAACCTACATAATTGCTTTTGTCATACTCCTGTACAGCATCACTCCTATTCAGTTGTCACCTCGTTTTTTCTTTCTCAGTTTTGTTTTGTGTCGAGGAAGACAATTTTTACTTTTATTTGCATTCATCTTATAAAATATATTATTTTCAACAATGTGTTTTCCTATTCATCACTTAAGATGATTCTAAACAACAAGGAAAAGATTTATTTAAAAGATTATTGGCCTAAATATATATATATATAAGATATAACATATTTTATGAACTACAGTTTATAGAGGCTTCAAAAATATATTCATTATTGAAACAATTTTTCGCTAAAACTTTTGTAAATTAATTTGCATTTTTCTTAAGATTTGACACTTTTAAAATAAAATATACCAAATTTATGGACTAGTAAATAATTAAAATTTTAAATATTCATTGGTTAAAATTGCCAAAGCCAATTATCTTTCAGTTTTCTCGTGAAAGTTTTTTTTTTTTTTTTCATTTTTACTCGTCGAATTCAATATCAAAATATTACTAACTTATTTGAGACGTAATTATATGCGTAAATTATAAAATTTTAGAAACTCGAGTTTATGCTTTCAGATTCTGACGTTAAAACTTGGTAAATCTTGTATGTAAATTAATCAATGTTTAAATTGTGGAGACAAACATGATCGTTTTATTATTTTCAGGAGAAAGCATATGATATACATAAAGACCTTTCATATGGTAAAACGGCTACTCCCTATCTTCCTGCTGTCATTTGACAAATCTTCATCTGGCACAGGAGTTCCAGGTCATTAGGTAGGAGATGTGTAAGAGGATGACACCAAAGACACTTCCAGGAGGATCCGGACGAAGAGAGGGAGAGAAGAACCGGATGTTAAAAAAGAACCACTGTTACATTACATAAACTTATATTAAAGATAATATGAAAATAATCACCGATTTTTATAACATCATAATTTTGATTTTTCTCTTAAACTGAAACACAGTTGATGTAACTTATACAATGAAATTTTATTTTAATCTTTGTGAAATGTGGATAGTTTTGAAAATTAAATTATTATTTTGGCATTGACAGGTGTAAGAATAAATTTAACTTTACACCTTTATTTATATGGAATTAAGACAATCAGGCATCTGGAAGCAACCATTATTGATGTTCAATACGAGCCAAGTATACTCCTCGGTGCGATTGGTCGAGCAGATACGAGTAGGTGTTGCCTAAGTGCAGTGCCCACCTACTAGGTCTTATCCCACTAGCACATCGATCATAGCGTAAAGACACTGCTACGGGGTGTTGGCTGCGTTCAAGTAGTCGGAGTAGTCCAGCGAAGAGGGTAGCGGAGAGACTATTTCCGCGATGAGTTGTGCAGAAATAATGTATCAACCGTACTCGCCGTACTTTCCGTATCAGAGGCCGGCGGCTGCAGCGGTGGCTGCTGCCGCCTCGACTCCTACAGCAGCAACTAGTCCTGTCACCTTAACGGCGGCACCACCTCCTATACCACAGACTCAACTGTCTAAAGTAAGTAACGTTTCTTAAATATGGCCAGATTCAGATGCGCGATATTTTAAAAAAAACCAGATGTGTGTTTCGTTTCAGAAGTTTGGAATGCCCAAAACAAACGATGTCCTGGAACACGCTGCCGCTTCTACAGCCGCTGCCAGCGGAAGCGACTATAGCACAACAGCAGCAAGAGCCACCGGCGATTGTGCTGTAGGCCATGCTGCTACCGACGCGGACAAGAGCAGAGTAGCCACAGGAACTGCCGATGCCCAATATCTATCGGCCAATTGCGTTGTCTTTACATACTACACAGGTGATTTAGCATCGGTAGTAGACGAACACTTCAGTCGAGCTTTAAGTCAACCTAGCAGTTACTCCCCCGACACAGACAGAGGATCGGTGATGAAAGGTGAGCAAATATTTCTCGCCTAGTAAACTCTCTTCCATTAACTTTAATGCCTTTCATAAACAAACATGAATTTTTGATCTCACCATAAATCTTATCCATCGTTCACTCGTAACTAATTCATTCAACCTAGGCCTACGACATTAAGCGATGAATCTTTTAAATACTGTTAACTTTTTCCATCTTTAAATAACAGTTCTGATATTTATAAAATTTATCATTTGCCTTTTATCATTTTGTTGAATTTTATATAATTGCTTATATAAATATGCTAATATTCCTCTGCATTGTTTTCTGTTATTTTATTTGCGTGAATATAATAAGTCAGTTTTAGATCTTAAATGAGAAATCGGCGGCAAAAATCCAAAAATCCTAGAAATTAATTATCGTGCAACTTAAAATTCATCGAAAGAGAATAATAATAATAAAACAATTTTTAAAGTAACTTATGTTCGTTTTATATTGAAATAAATTTTTGATAATGATTCATCTAAATATGGAACACAAGCACGATGATAACCGTGATATAATTTTTATAATTAATCAATAAATTTTTAAAGCAAGATTTGATGTTAGAAATGCTTTATCTCATTCCTCGTACTCCTCATAATTTAATATTTATCATCTATATGATATCATTTAAGACATTTATAAAATTATTTATTATTATTACGATGCTAAAAATATGATATTTTAATTGTAATCTAGGTTTTTAAGTCTACAACTTACTATTATAAAATTTCACTTTGCTTCATTTGAATATTATTATTTATATTTCATTTATATTAATAAAAATACATTAAATTGAAAACAAATTGTCTAAATCTACAATTAACTCTAGGAACTGTAAAATATTGAAATATCTAGTATTGTTTTCATACTACTCTGTCCAATTTATAATGCTTAATAATTTAAGTGAAGAATATTCATTTTTAATCTCAAAACTAAGCAGAAGTGTATCTTGTCTGTAATGATCTACTTTGATAAAATAGCTTAACTATAGTTTACAAATATAAAATATTTTTTTATGATTTACTGATCTTTCTTCTTAAATATTTTTAAACTAATAAATATATTTTTATCATTATGATAGCGTTAAAACAGTTAAATATTGACAAGCTAAGCTATGATGATGATAATTTAAATAATTAATTATCGATCATGAAACTTTTAATTATTAATAGTATTTATAACAAATTATCAAAAATAATTTAGATATTTATTTATTATAATCATAATTTACAAATTATTTTCGATGTATTTTTTGACATAAATACAATTCTGCAAATAATGTAGCAATATTTTGAAAAAAATTTTGTTCCTTTTTTCTAGCAACTCTATAAGAAGAAAACATTAAATATTAAAAATACAAAAATGTTAAATTATTTATCGAATTTAGGCCTAAATTTATTTTTTCCTACACGTGACATTTCATAATGTTTGCATAATTCCGCTTTTATTACAAGAAAATATTAATAATAGAATTTTATTTATTTAATAATATCTTAAAATTCATAAATATATAATAATGTTAAAATATATGTCAGCGTAATATACGATTTAATAAATCTCGCTTTCACTTGTCACTGACTTACATTTTTCCTGAATACGACAGATAAATTAATCTATGTTAAAAAATTGCTCATTCTGATCCGGGAAATTCATATATAAACATAATAAATTATGCCTAGGCTGTGACTAAGTTTTAGCATAGATTTCAGTTGGATTCGATCAATATTTTTACGTTAAATGATATCCTGAGATGGCTTATACTGCATTAAAGTATAAACTGGATAAAAATTGAAGTGTTATAACGAAAATATTATATGCATAAATATTAATTGTTTAATATTGTGTTTAGTATTGCTTTTAACCAATAGATGGCGATAATATATATTAATAATTTTTATGCACTTATTATTTATTAATTTTATATTTGTCTTTTTATGGCAAATTTATAATTACCATATTTTAATAATTATGCATTCACGTTAAAGAACAAATTGTGAGATGCTGACATATACCTCTACACATTATAATAGCAGATCTAATTATGCAGTTTGTATATGCCATTTATAGACAGATTTTGCTGTATGAAGCATGGTGAAACAATCAATAATGCTATAAACAGCATAAATGACAAATTATAATACAATACAAATTAAAATGATTTAATTGGCAATCAGTAGAATTATAGGTCAAGGTGCACGATAATATCAATTAATATATTTTTTAATATCTTGAATAGGTTAGTTTATGTTTATTAACAGTTGTAATAATTTATTTTAATGTTTTATAACGGAAACAAAACTTCTCAAATAGTACAATTCTAATGAGAATTGAAAATGAAAATGTCGGCTTGTCGATTATATAGTCACTTAAAATACAATGTGACATGTTGAAGAAGTGAGTCAACCATCTTTTTTGCATCCAAGTCGCTATCAGGAAGATATTTAGACAAATAATGAACTTAGAACTATCGTGTCGTTAATTTAACCACAAATTTATTAATTAAAAACAATTGGTTCATCATTTTATAGCTTCTTAATGATAAACCATTGCTACTAAGTCGTTAGATTAAACCAATTATAAAGCTGAGAGATTTATTTTCTTACGAAAAGTTGAAAAAATAAATGTGAAGCAAAAATGATTATTCCTTGATAAGAGTGATAAATCTTTATTCTCCGAGGAAAACATTATAAAGAGAAACTTATTTTTGATAGATTGATGAGTTGCAAGATATTGTTCTTGAAAAGCGTCACGGTTGTCAGCACGAATGTATCGTCACATTTACGGTGTCTTCACATTGAATATCATGTGTTCTGAATTTGTGCGTTGATGACTTAAGCACATTTTTGTTGTCACGCTAGCAAATCTCCTCTAGAATATTAATTTCAAAAATAACTCTCATGTATATAAAAATAAAACTGGTGTTAATAGATTTTTTTCCAACGGCACGTAAAAATATACATATATACATGCCATTTTTTTCCTCTGATATTTTTTTAATTTTGTACGATATATTATCTATTTAAATCGTTAAATCACAGAGGAAAAACTGTGTGTTTTTTTAATATGTGGTCATTAAATTACTTGATATGTATCGGAAACGAATTCAGTAACCTCTATACCATGCCACGAAGTAAAATCAATGTTGTTGCTTTTAATAATTTATTAGGGAAAAAAATGCATTATTAGATAATTTAATTCCATATTTTTGTCGACATTTATAATAGGCCTATCTGTAATCTCTTTAAATTTTATTAATAAAAACAGAAAATTCCAATAAAATGATAATTATTTCAAATTTATTAGTTAGTATCCGTATAAAGAAGCGCCTATATATGATAAATATTTATTAAACAGAACAAGTTACCATTAACATGAAATCTATAATATCATTAGTTTGCTCGAAACATCATATAAGATTTATTTGCTTAGGTTCATAACGTTAGAAACATTAATATTAACAATGTTGCTTTTTGTAGTGAATTTATTGTTACATTAATCTAGATAAAAATAAAGTATAGATTTATTTTGTATAACAAAAATTGCTCATGTATATACATTAGTTATATGCATAAAATAATAATTAATTTATTTATGTAAAAGATCACGCTGTTATGTTCAAATCAATAATATATTTTGATGCTAATTTTATAATATTTTAGAAAGTGCAAAGCATTCTAAAATGCTTTTAAATTTCGTAACTTAAAAATAAAGAAAGATGGAAAATGAAACCAGAATATTCTATTTAGTTTAAAAGGTGAATTGCAATATTAGGCATATCCTTATCTTGATCTTTAGTTCTACTCAGAAAGATGATACCCATACAGCTGTCGTTGTTCAGTCTTTATTATGGTAAATTGGTCGTGGGTGTTATTTGAAACACTATTCTTAATAGTTCTTATTAAATCTGTTTAATTCTAGATTACGTTTTGCTATATTAAAGAATAAGTTTGGTAATACTCTCTGGCCGTGATCCATAAAAAACATTTTCGTCAATTAAGAAACATTAAAGTTAAGCGTAGCAGATGTATTCGCTTATCTTTAACGCTTTGATTATTTAATGTTTTCCTTATCTGAAGTTATCTTTAATGCGAGTAAAGATATCATCTTAATTATAATTAAATGCAAACAAATGGATTCTAATTTAGAATGAAATGCTAATTAGGTATCACCTTGCAAAATAATAATAATGAAAAATTTATAATTAGTCTCATGAGATAAATAAGTAAAAACCTTTTTATTCTTATATTACATCATTTCAATGATAACGCATACGAAAATAACGATTTTTTTTGAAGTATTATATAAGTGTTAACATGAAAACTAACTTATGTAACATTTTCTTAACTGTGATAAATGTAAATTAATTTTGTTTGCAACCGATAATTGGAAATAATATAATAGATATATAAATTAATAATTATTTTAATTGTAGAAATACCAACTTTCTTTTATATTTATTTAATCTAAAATGACTTTGCATAAGTATGAATAATCTAAAATTTGAGATAATCTTATTTAATTTAGAATAATAACCGAATTAATTTTAAAAACATGTTTAATTAATAAATTTAAAATAACATATTATACAGTTATCACTATAATAATCAAACGTGTTAATAAAAATAATTTATATTTCACGTCAAGTGAAATTTATTTTATATTTGAATACTTTCATTAATTTTCTAATTTGTTCCAATGCTCTGTTTATTTCTTTTAAATAAAACTTTATTAATATTTATTTATTAGATATTAGTAGGAGTCAATAATTCCAGATTGTATTAACTTATTTTTAGTCATAACTTAATATTATTTCATAAAACATTTATGCAATTTATTAAAGATTTTTATTATGAGATTATACTGTGCTCTATTATATGCTGAAGTTAAAATATTTCAAAAAATTAATATATTGATAAATATAAAATAATTTTGAAATTTATTTTGATCATTTTTAATCAACAATACAGATATGAAAGTAATTCTAAGTTCTCAATTTTTGTTAAACATATGCACATGAGTAAGATCTAATATGCAATAAATATTAACCAATAAAACGGGTACAGACACTAGAAATAATTTTTAGTCTCAAATTTTGTTATTCAAATTCTTAATTATTATATAGGCCTAAGTATAAACTTATATATATATATATAAATTAACGTCCAACTTTCAATTATGCTAATATTTTATTCAGTATTACGTCGGTTGCAGAATATTCCGTAATTCAAGCTTATGTAATTAGTCAATTCTGTACAGTTTATATGGTTCCTAAATTCACAATTTTCTCAGTTTTGATGTTAACTTTATCAATAAACTTAAAATCGATAAGCCCTTAATTGTGATTTGTAAAAAAAAATTAAGCGTGAGTTTATTAATCATTAAATCTCTTAAAATAAATAACTCCTTATATAATTTATATGTTGACCATAGAAATAATATAGGCAAGTCTATCTTATGATGCAAAACTTCTCGAAGTATATAAACAGTTTAAAACTCTTCTCACTATTCCCCATTTTATTTATAATGATTATTAGTAAACAATCATAAATTATATAAGTAAATTATAAGACGTATATCGCTATTATTCCTTTTCTGGCATTAATAGTGCTGGTAATAAAAATCACTTATTATTAATATGTGAGGCAGCTGCATTTAGCTGTAGGCCTAAATCCATTATTCAAGGCCACTGCTATTAGTAGGTCTATATCTATAGCCCCGGAAATTTCTAACCTTAAAAGGTTTTAACTTAATCACGCAACAAACTCTAATTATATGGAAATAAAATTTCATCATTAAATTAGCTTATGACCTAACATTGATTATTATTTCTAATCAAATAAAAATAAGACTTCTTAATAAAGAAAGTTAGTTTATTAAACTAGCTGCATCTCTTTCAAAAACTTTTGTTTAAAAAAGAGCATCTAAGCATTAAAAAGAAAAATTTCTCTTCTTCAGAGTATAAAAGATATTTCATATTTTAAAAAAGAAAAAGAAATGGCTAATTAGTTTGATCCTTAAGAAATTAGCATTCAAAATTCAATTGCTAATATTAAATTTTATCGAATTTAAATGAATTTTAGATCTATAAATGTGAAAATATTTTTAAGTTGAATAAATATATTAGAATTATTATAAATACCAAGATTTAAACATTTTGGCGTAGGCCTTTATACATTGTTCAATACTGTTTGTTGCATTATGGATTTTATGAGATTTTACTATGATTTGATTTTATATAATAAGGAATAAATCATTTATCGCAATTGGAATGTTCTGATTTATTCCTTTTATATTTGCAGAAATGATATAAATAAGCTTAAAAAATTTATATCAGCTTATAAACTTAGGCCTAATTACATTAAGTTAATACAAGTAAATTTGCAAATTTTTCTTGCTTTTTTAATTTATATAAATTGTAGAAGCTGTTAATATAATGATATTTGTTATTTTTATTATTTTTTCTAATAATAGATAAGTTTATTTATGCTTATATTGTAATTTGCAGCTGAAATTCTTTTTTTTTTAATATCTTATGTTTTTTCCCCCTTCTTCTTCTTCTATTATACAGAATATTTCAAACGAATTTCGAATACATTTTAGTTTTTATAAACTAAAATGTATTAAAAATTAAAGAAAATAGAATTATTCGAAATTTCTATCTATTCATATAGTTTCTTAAGTGTATAGTGTCAGAATTTGCTTCATTCTTCATTGAAAGCAAAAGAATAGCACGATTGAATTGTTAAAAACTTTAAATTTGTAATTATTCTTACTGACAGACTCTTTAGATTTCTATAATGCACTCATACCGTACATTAATCAGTGTATTTTATTAAAGAGCATTATATAAACATAATGCTCCTTAAGCCTAATTTATGCTGTTTACAACAGTTACTCTCATTTCATAACTTCAGTATTTTCTAGAAAATATGGATATTATAAGTAAATAGTAATGTATTATATGAGTTTTACTATATTAAAATTACTGTAGGCTATATAAAATTTAACAACTAAAATTTACTTCTCTTTCTCTCCAAGAATTACTTTTCTCTGATCTACCAGAACATCAAAAAATTTCCTTTTCTTCCTTTTTATATGCAAATAAATATCAAGTTTGTTCTTTGTAGAATTGAATACATATTTGTTTTTGATGCTCTGAACAATTTCACTGATAGAGAAAGTTTTCATAATATAAATAATATTACTAAATATTCTCTTTCTTAATATGTATTTTCAGTCAGAGTTAAATGATTATTCCTTACAGTTTTCAATTCATGAAAAATTTTATAAGTCACAAGTGAGTTTTTTAGATTTTTGAGCAAAACTGGAGAGAAAATAATTTTAAATATAGAAATTATAATTTTTATAGATAAGTGATAGTTTTTCTCTAAAATAATTATTATAATTAAAATAGTATGCAATCTATAACAATGCATTATAATAATACTTTAATTTGATAATTTTGATTGAAGACTGTCTTGACTTTTCAACATTCTTGATGTCGAAGATTACTTTGATAATCTTCATAATATTCTGTGTTACATATATTTTGTTAAGATACAATTTTATAAATCTATTTTAATATCATACTGAAGTAAAATGGAAATAAACATGAACAAATTTAAAATTATTGAATTGATACATTTAAAATTCATTTTTATGAATTCAGACAGGTTAAAGTATAGGCCTAAAATTTTTATACTTCTGATTCTTTATATTTATTATTATTACATTAATATTATTATTATAAAAATATTTAAAGTTTTTTCGTTAAGCTTATAGTGCTTGATATGTAAATTATTAAAAATTTTGTAATAAAAAATAATAAGATTAATGATAGATTTATATTTTAGAAATAGACTTATTTCTATAGCCTTTTATACAAAAATATTCTAAATTTTCTGGAGTATAAACAATAATATAATATTATTCAGTATATTAAATCTTTAATTAATGTTTATCGATCAGAAAATAAAGGTAGGTTATTTGCATTCAAGAAACTCGTCAAACTTAACATTCTCTCTTTTCGAGGGATAATTAAGTTTCAAATAAATCATCAAATTTTCTGTCGTAGAGAGGTATTCGCGTTTACTTTGCTGTATCATAATAATTATATATAGTTCTCAGTAATTTAGTAATGTTAATAGCCCTGACTCTAATTTCCATATTTATTTTATTGAGAAAAATTATAAAATAAAAGGACTTATTGTTATCTGTATACATCTTAAGTGTATCTTTTTATTTTATATGTGTTAGTCTTACAATAATAATTTTTATATTTTAAATTTTCGACATATATTATGAGATACTGAAAAGATGAATTTTAATTCGGAATTATTTTTGCCACAGAATTATTTTTCATTCGAAAATTTAATATAGTCTATAATAGTATTATTAACAAATTTTAATGACTTAATTTTTTGAATAGCTTTCTCTTCTCTAATTGAATCTAAATCATAAAATCATTTCTACTAATATACAGATTATCATAGTAAAAACTATTTTATTTATTTAAATCTTCGAAAACTGTATAGAATAACGAGAATTCTAACTTTAGTAAAACATTTGAATATTGTTATTATTTACAAAAGAATAAATTTATATTTATGTTGTAGATTAGGCCACATGTTATAGATTATTATAAAAACGATATATTTTCATGCAGCATTTGAAGTTTTGAAAACAATTAAATGAAACTTTTTAGTGCTATAACTAGATTATTTTAAATAACTGTATACCAATATAATAACTTTTAGGCTAAATGTTTCTTTATTCATTGGCTTACTCTAGATTTTTTTTTTGTGATAGCTTTTCAATTCCTTCCAAAATAATATAAAAGATAATATAGTCTCGCATTTAATATGAAACTTTATAATTTAATATTTTAACTACAGACACAATATAAGCCGAATTACCTATTATTCTTTAAAAATTAAATATTAAAAAGCGTTATATTCATAGATAATGTATAATCTCGTAAATTTTTAATCTTTAACATTTTTTTCTTTTTGATGAACTTATTTTAGGTTGAGACAAATAACTGAGCATTCTATGCATTCTAGATGTCATATCAATAACATTATTCGTATTCATTTTACTATATCAACTCAGTGTTTACACGAAGTCAGTACATAGTTGTATGGACAATGATTAGAATTCCATCTGTACATAAACATTCCTTTGCTCAGAAGGATCGAAACTGGTTATCACTCCTATGTTGATATACCTTACAATCATTATACAACCACTTTTCAGTCTAACGTAATAATTATGATGTTGGTATAGTTAAATTAGCATTTTAATTAATTGAATTACTAATTCTGTTTATTGTGCTAACGGCTTTCTTAAGAATTTTAAAGGAATTTCTGAAATATTTTATCTTAATATATAACGAGAATTTTTATTTATTAGTCTAATAACAGAAAATTATCTGAAAAAATTAACAATTATAAAATTTATATATTCTAAATAATTTTATCTAACTGATGATAGAATTTTCTCATAAAATATCTTATAATATAATGTAAATGAACTGTTATCATATCTTTGATATTTAAATTTATGATAGAGTTATAAGACGAATACAATTAATCAGTTTTGCTCTTATATAGTCTGGTAAAAGAGAATTTTACGATATTTATTGATATTTAATTTTAAATCTAAAATATGGATCAATCTATTCTCTATTTTATTCAAGGCCATTCATGTAAGGCTATATATCTGTAAACATATCTAATCAATGTTAAATTTTCGATTTGTAAACAGAAATTTATTTTCAGTTAAAATATTGATCTTCAATAAATATTACGAAACCTTCTTTGTTCGTTTTAAGTAGGTTAAAACAAAAATGATTTTCTTAATCTAAAATCGTATAAAAAATAATTATTTTCACGTCTTATTTTTATATAATACAGAAAATTTTATTTATTATCATAAAGTAACTTAATACAGTTAAAATAAACTGTAGAATAATCTATATATTTTTTCATTGAAAGAGTCTAATTTTGAAACCAAATTTTAAGTTTAAATATTTTCATACAAAATATTATTTCAATAACTTAGTGTTGGATTTCGGTAGTTAGCTATTTATAAATGATTCACTTGTAGATAAAATAATTTTCATTCATTTTATTTTATATTAAACCATTTTTTTTCCATTTTTATTATTAGCTTTAGTCCATTATAAAAGAATGTCTAGATATTAACCCTTAGGAAGTTAATAATGGTGGGAAATTTTTTGTATTTTAGCTCTAGACATCTCAAAACTACCTGAAAATATAATTTATAAGAAATTCATTTCAAATGGTGATTTTTTTTCAATTATTATTAAAATATCTTGCATAAATTTACTTACCTATTATTCAGTTTTTTCATCTCAAAACTACCTGAAAATATAATTTATAAGAAATTCATTTCAAATGGTGATTTTTTTTTCAATTATTATTAAAATATCTTGCATAAATTTATTTACCTATTATTCAGTTTTTTCAAGAATATAGCATAAAAATTTTATAAAATAAAAATATATACAACCTAGAATACATCGTTAATTTTTTAAAGCGATTTATAGTTGTTTTTAAACAATTAAAGATAGTTTAATATTTATGATACTTTAAAATGATGGATTAATACATCATTCATATCACTTAAAAGTTGGCCTGAAATTTAGGAATTATTTTTAAGCATAAAAATAAAGAAAAGTGTTTAAACTCTTTTGGTAGTTTAAATACTTTACTATTCTCCAGATGTGCTAAATTTAAAGGAAAAAATATAGTGGCGATAAAAAAATTCTGATACCCTTGCCAATTGGACTCATTATTTTGCAATAAAATAAGCTGCAAGCTTAAAACTTTAAAAAAATTAAAGTATATGTATTTTTATACTGCATTTATAAGTGATAATTTTATTTAATTTACAAAGCATTTAATTGTAAATTAATAATAATAATAATAATAATGATGATGATGATAATTTATATTGCATATCGTTTATATATATTTTCTAAATTTTTTCTAATTGATAATTTAATGATATAATTTTAAAAATAACATCAGTAATTTTGGAATTTGCTTTAAAGAATAAATTTTAAACAAAGAACTTTATTTAAAACCTGTAAAGTGAGATTTATATTTGAAAGTGCTTCGCTAACCTGTAGTTATATAACAATTAAACAAAGAATTCTTTGACAACATCAAGGTAAATCTATCTATATATATATAAATAAAACTTATTAGAATTCGACGATAATACTGATTTTTATGATTTAAAATATGCCTGAGATAATAAATTATAAAAACTGTATAATAGAATCTTTAACATCACTTTTACAACTGTGCAAGAATTAAGATTTATATCAATGTTAGGATTTATAATAAAATAACATGTACCATATTCGAGTCTAAAAATCGATTAAATTATTTTTGAATTTATAAAAAAAAAGAAGTTTTTAATTTAGCATTTACTAGCTATGTTTTAAAATAAACTTGTGACATTTAAAGGCAATTAAAGAGTAATTTTACTTAAAAGGTTTTTAAAACTGTTTATTTTAACATTAAAAGTTAAACTGTCCCATAATTCTTCGTAATTGGATTTACCTTGACTTCGATTAAAGATATCTTTGTTTGTTTAAATGTCTTATGTAATTTCAATCCTAGCAAAGCACTTTCACGCTCAAGTAGAGAAGTATCAAAACATAGTTGTCGACCGCACATCAACTGTAGGTCGTATATCAGTTGAATGGAAGCCAGGTGAACTTCTACATAAACAACGCATGTGTCGATTCTAAAAATAGAAAGTAATGAAACTATAGATAAAGTTTTCATCCCCTTGAATAACTGACTCGTTTCTTTACATAGCTCTAGACGAGACGTCAGAGGCCTTCTCCGATAACGTGAATGAATGAATGGTTTTACACATCATTCTCAGGCCTCTTTCATATTTTCTGCCTCATATCCAAATATATGACTTAACTTAAATTTAACATTTTTTTTTGTGACTTTAAAAAATATTATAGCAGATTTATTAAATAAAAAAAGATTCTATGTGGAATGGATCATTTAGTCCTTTATAAGGAATTTGTACAAAAGTAATTACTGGTTTAATTGCATTCACCGAAAAAGTATCACTTTGTTACTGTTATAATTAAATATGATTAATGAGTTTTATGCTATTTACATAGACAGCATGATAATTCTTGTTTGGTTTTTAATTTTTTTAAAACAAATATTTACTTTTTCACTTATATTCTGCATCAAATAAATAATTAATTAGATGGCAATTTTTGGTAGTAAGTTATTTATTTATTAACTTATTATAAAACTGTTTGAAATTCGTTACAAACAACAGTGCATTTTATGTAAATTAATTAATATTTTGGCAAAAATATATTTAACGATATTTTGAAGCAAAATGAATATTTTCAGCTACCTAGGCCTATATTGACTAGACTAGATTTAACGAATAAAAATAGAACTTAAGAGTACGCTCTCATTTACGTCTACAGATAGCGTGTTACATGCTTCTTATTTTCCAGTTACAATGTCTGTAGACAAACATGAGACGATAACAAAATACGGAACGGACACGCATTCTATGTCCTAATTTCTTAGAATAAGCTGAAATATCATGTTTATAAATCCAATTCTGTTACTGTTTGAGCAGATCGAAGGTCATAAAATTTTTCTTTGGAAAAATGATTTTGCTAAGTAGTTTATATATATATTATATATATTTAACAAAATTTGTCGAAGAAAAATATTGAATCCTAAATCAAAAAATTTAATTTTAGTAATAGTTTCACATAAATATCATTTAATCGAATAAAATTATTAAAATTTTAATTAATAGTTAAAAAGATTTTATTTATTTATTTTTTTTTAAAGAAGAGTAACTTATAAATTAGATTAATTTTTGTTTTAATTTTCAGTTGTTAAATCGTACAAAGTATGTACAAAACTGAAAAATAGCATAAAAATATTAGTTTTAAATGTAGAAACATTGGCAATGGGCTTACCACTTAGCGTAACAAGTGAGTCCTAAAGACACTTGAAGAGAAACGGTCAACCGCAATATTTATGTATAATCCCAAAGCTGTTTATCTTGCACCCTGCTAGGAGTCTAGCGTGTTATAATGTAATTACCGTTCCTTCACCGTGACCGAATCTGGTAGTAACCAAGCTACTCTATTGTTTGTGAAGAAAAGTAGGCGATTTGTCATCGTGAACCAATAATATCATGAGAAAAAAAGCAAAATCCCTTTGTATAAGTAAATACTATACTTAATAAAACTCCTTAGGATGATAATATGCTATTAGAAAACACTTAATCCTTCGAACCTATCGCTCTGTTTTCTTTTTTTATTGATTATACTCCTAGAATCACAATAGAAGTAACTGTACTTCTTTCTTTTTTTTTTATCTACATTAAATCTGATCCTATATTTTTATCGTAATTTTTGAAACGAGATAATAAACCTGAACTACAATTAAAGCTTGTAAATTTAATTCTATCATTATTAGCATCAAAGAACTATCTCATTAGTAAAAATTACACGTATTACTGTCGTTAAAAAATTATTACGTTTTCATTTGTTAATAAAGTAATTAAAGTAAAAGTGAATTATATGCTGTATATATGTAATTACAGATGACAAAATGGAAGAAATTACTGGTATTTCTTGTTATATACGTATTGGCGGACAGAACAGAACCGGTGTAAAAGCTGACATAGAGAACTATCAGATCGATATCGGATGGGGGGTTAGTAGAGGGGATAACTTTATGGCTGGAGTCGACCGATGCAAAGCTATGAGGAGATTCTCGGAAGCCAATATTCTGGGAACGTCCGACAAGAATAGAACGTTGTCGTCTCTTCTATGCCTTCCCTCCATGGTACCTTAACCGGTTGCCATGACAACTCAGAGAGACGACTTATTATTGGTGAAAAAGCATTCACCCAGGCAATACTTTAGTCACACTAACCATTTTTCATTCAAGTGAAGTTTCGACTCAAACCCCAAAGCTTATATTTTTTTACTCATTCCGCTCACGTTCGATAAAAATAATTGTTATTAATAACTCTACCCGAATCTAAAAATATCGAAGTACACATAATCGTTAATACACTACTCAATATATGTCCGAGGGTCACAAAGAATTTCTTCAAATCTAGAATTTTTAATGGTTAATCGAATCATATTGTCGTAATCGTGATACGCTTTTTTTTAAATTTTTTTACTGCCATAGGTATAAAACGGATTGCGTGCAGGACCACCAACGTTAAATAAAAAGTAATGTAGACGAAGACAAGCTTCTATTGTGTGCATTGAATAGCATAAAGAGCTGTCGGTGAATGCAGATAGGCTTTTAAGCTAAGAAAGGAAGTAATCTTATCTGTCTTTCTTCTCCTTTTAATATGGAGTCGGCAGATACAAACGAGGTGGTTGTAAGTGAAAAACTTAGCTTTTGTCTATTTGATCATTTTGCTATTCTTTTTTTTTATGAAGGATATCTTTGAAGATAATTCCTATGACATAATGTTTTGATAAAGGCATACTAATAATGATTTTATTGTTTAAATTTGTACTTGGATTTACAAATTCGTGCATTCTGCTATAGTAATTATTTTCTTTTTTTTTATTGTTAAACTTACTGAATAATCAAAGATTTGTATAGATTTAGAATTCTTTTACTAATCTTTCTATCAGATTTACTATAAATATAACGATTTATATCAAAACGAATTCAGAACTTTTAAGTGAAATTTTATTTTCGGTTTGCTCCATAGTTATTTATTACTTGTCCCCATTATTTTGACATTGGCATCCTAAAAATCGCTTAAATTTAAATATTTAACAGAAACCCATTAGGCCATTTTCTATAATAGCATATTTAGATATAGCAAGTTATTAAAGACTTTGCAAACCAAGCCATTGAATTAATAATGCGTAAAATTATCGTTGTATATTTAACGCAAATAAACGCAATTGTTTAATTAATTAGTTTATATATTTGATTTAAAAGAAAATAATTTACGTAAGATTAGACTTTAGATAATAGTTATTAAGTTTAGCAAATATTTCCCTAAATTTAAAGCTATATATCATGATATACTTTAATATGCAAATAAACGACCTGAAAATCTAGTTTGTCTATTGTTAAACAAAATAATTTACTAAAAATTTATCGGATTTTTAAAATCTTTAAACTAATTTATTATTATTATAAGTCTAAACGAAGCTAGCAAAATTTTATATAATAAATTCTTCTATATTTGTTCGCTTCATAATAAGTTATTTTATCGCGAATTGTTAAATATAAGCCAGGCAACTAAATATTGACACGTTAAAAGAATTTACTTCCATCGATAAAAATCTTGCACTTACAGAATGCAAATTATTCCATTTATCTCCGAATAACATTCAGAAAAACAAATTGATGTGACATATTAAATAAATTTTGTAGTATTTTATGATACAATAGTTTGCTATAATCATTTTTGGTAGCTATGGTAGCCTTTTAATCTTGTTACGAAACTTCCTTCGGAATATTATCTGACAGAGAAGAATCCGTTCTGTAATTTTAAACATACTTTTCGTGTTTGATTTATTTCCGAAGAATAAATTCGTAGTTTTAACTCTCAAGACAGCCTATAAGCGAGTAAATAATGTTAAACTACCATAAGTAATTTATTAATCGTTTTAGTGTTTCAGGAATTTTTTAAGTATACTTAAAAAATTCCTGAAACACCAGAAACGGAAGCCACATTGGAATTTTTGCAAACATAATAGTTTAATGTACTCTATAATAGTTTAAAAATTAGTCTAGTCGTAAAAAATGTTATTAAGTAACATTGTTGCTAACAAAAAAACTGTTTGTTTTTTTACTTTAATGTATAATAAATAACATTGAAAGAAAGTAAAACTAGTATCGGCAGCCTATCATTATCTGTTTTGTATTTTACAAGACGGGAAAAAAAGCAAACAATTAAGGCTATCACACAAATCTGAGGATATATGCTGACTAAATGGGCCTCACACAGCGTTGCTTACTTACTATTAGCACATCTTTGTCCAAATCATGCAGGCTGGGAGTCCCGCTACCGCCCAGATAAGTGGCTCTTTTTGCCTGGGAGGCACTACTGATACTGATATGTTCTAAGGGCGATAAAATACAGCCCAGCATCAATTAGGGTTAAATTAGGAAACGAAACTATAAAAAGTATCATCCACATTAAAACTTGGATTAATCTGATTTAAATGTTTAAGTTGTGGTTAACGATGAACATTAGAAAATAGCTTTATATTACTTATTGTTCTTTAATTTATTAATTATTTAAATGTAAGATGGATTTTTAAGTTAAGAAAAAAAAGAAAATGAAATTATTATAAGTTAACGGAGTGGTAAATTAATTAATTGTAATACAGTACACTAATTAAGTTTAAATTCCAAGTAGAATTAAAAACAAAAAAAAATTGCAAATTTTAAGAAATTGCATATTCTAAATTTAAATTAACTTGGTTTCTGCATTGTTTTGAAATTTTGGCAAATGAATGCGTTAAAAAGATTTCGACTGTCAAGTTTTACTAAATTTCCAAAATTTTATTTGATGATATTTTATTGATGTTGATTTTGGATGCATACAGACTGGCATAAATATCTTATTTTAAAAAATAAACATAAATCATATGCCTACGTTAAACGCGACTGAAATTTGAATCAGTTTTGAAACGGTTTTAATATAAGATATATATTTTCTAGCAGATTTTATTTAATTAGTTTAGTAATAATTTGAAACAATTTAACTGATCCGACAGATGCTCCAGTTATAATTATGCAGATTATAGATTTTATTATATTTTTGTGATTTTCAGACTTGTTCTTTTTTAAAGTTTCACGAATATTTATTGAATTTGTGAAAGAAATTTTATAGAAAAGCATCAATAGCTAGCATTTATTTGTATGTTATAAACTGGTTAAAAACCTGTCATGATTATTTATAAGATTGTAAAATATTTATTATTTAAATAATAACATACATATAATAAATCTTTTTATAAAAAATATTAAAATGATTAATAAAGACAAGTCTAAAACAAAATTAAATGATATCGTAATTTTCGGAATTTATGACACTTGGTAGTAAATGTTTAACTTTAACTTGTAATATTCCATAAGAAAAGTAAGCTATTACTATTATTATTTTATCTATGCACACTTAATGATTTATATCTATCTAATAAAATTTTCTCACCAACTAAAAAGATAAAAGTGCTTAACAAAATTGATAACATTTTGGCAGATTGCCACTTGACTGGACTAAGTCTGCATGCAAGCAACAGATTCCTTCGTAAAATGTTAAAATTAGATTAAAAAACAACTTGTAGATACCGTTTACAGATCTTAATATAGATATTGTACTATTTTTTTTAATCATATTCTTTGATATCCGAATGATTTATTTAAACTAAATAATTATTAACTTCAGAAGCTACCGAATGGTTGATGAACTTATACAGCTTATTTTTTAACGATAATGTTATATTTTTGACACACAAGTCAAAATTTAAAGTCGCAAGAAAAAAGTACGATTGCACAATCTACATATAGTGTGTGCTAAGAATGATGTTGAAGTTAATCGATTTTTGTAGAGGAGGTTGTTCACCGAAATAACTCCCATCCCATCATCATCTATATACCACAGACGGAGACAGCCACTGGGAATGTTTGTCGTAGTTGTCGTGAACGGTCGAATAGTTCAGACCGCCCAAGTGATAAATTAAAACAAGACTATAGCCACGTGCTTCTTAGCCATCCCCTTCTTTCTTTCAATTTACTTCTTTGGACTTCAAATAATACTTATTTTGTTGATAATTAAGTGACCTAACATCGAAATGCCAAGAAAAACCATAAGCAAACCATTTGTCTCGAAAAATAGTTTTTAAAAACTAAACCATTGAAGAATTTCAGTTTATCTATTTTTTATTTTTATTTTTTTGTTTTCTCATGCTTAATATTTTTAATTTAATTAAGAAAATAAAAAAAATTCGTTTATATTTCTCGAATTTGTCTTTAAATAATTTTTATTTTTTAAATATTCTTAAAACAAACAGAGATTTAAAAATATGTCATCATCATTTTTTACTTTTATTTAATTACATAACTCTAATATAATTATTAAAAAACAACTTGTAGATACCGTTTACAGATCTTAATATAGATATTGTACTATTTTTTTAATCATATTCTTCTTTGATATCCGAATGATTTATTTAAACTAAATAATTATTAACTTAAGAAGCTACCGAATGGTTTATGTATTTTCACCATATGCAAACGGATCAAAATCGGTGGGGGTCAGCTGTGTCCTCCCCTTATAAGTATAATTATTAGATTCTATATGTTGACTATCAATATCTTTACCAATCTCAAAGTGATCAACTGTAACCAAGTAGATTTATTGCTGATGAGGACTCTTTCGGATTGAAAATACTTCACAATCATATTTTGGTTAACAAATGAAGTTTTTACCATCTCAATGTTTGTTTTGGATTTTCCCAAAAGTAGATCTATTTATATTTATACTTATGATCAACTGTTTTGTAAAACATGCTTTCAAGCATTTTAGGAGTGATTTTTTTGAATTTCTTCCCATAAGCAATTACAGAATGAATTACTTACAATTGTGTCAATTACAAAGTTCAGTTAGATTTCTAATTTTTCTGTGGTACACCTCAGATTTAATGAAATTCCAAGCAAGAAAATCTAAGTTTAATTTTAAATGAACTGAAATATGCATTTTGTTTTAGTATACAACTACTTTTATATCTTATAATTGTTTTTCTAAAATTCCTATTATTTCTCAAAAGTAGATAGAGGATGCTCAAACTCACCATCATTATATAAAAGTGTCTATCATTATGATCTGCTACACTGTGGAAAATTTTTTTTTCTCAAATTATAGTAAAAATTTTATCTGAAAGCGATTTCTGATACACATGTAACCACATCTACAACACCCTTTATATAAAACACTGAGTTGTATACAACATTTATTTTGCATGATTGATAGACAAGTTTATATTATTTTTAACATTTTTTATATTTTCATTAATCAAAAATGAATATTTAGACAGAAGCCCTTGTTATACATCTAGTCAAGTTCCTAAAAATCATGACATATGAAATAACATATATCAGACATTGATTTCCCAGTGAACTAATGTGAGAGTTACACTCCATACCAATTAAAAATTTATATTGAAGTGTATAGATATATGAATAGGAAATATTTATTTTAGTATATACTAAACTGTAATATAGTATAATTTATTGTAATTACTAAATAATAATTTGAAAATGCACTAAGAAATTATTAACAAAACATAAAAATAAAAATTTATTATTATTATATTCTTCTTATCATTATTCTTCCTATTACAATTGCTCCTTCTCAGCAACTGAAGTTGCTGGAATTGCAGCTGAAGTTGTTCTGCTTCTGTGGACTAGTTCAGAGGTTTTTTTGGCTTTTTTTAAATGGAGAAGTCTCATTTTATCTGTCTGTCACCATGAATCAACTCATAAATTACATGAAAATAAGAAACTTATCATTTATAAACAGTGTTACCTTAGAAAAACTATCAGACAGATAATCACAACTCTGTAGAATAATATATTTTATGTTTTATATACAATATGCAATTATAAACATAAATACAAAAAGAGAAAAAGAAAATTCAAGGGAAATATAGATTTATGTTTTGTTCAAATGGCAAGTGTGAATATCTTTGATGTATATCAAGTTTATCATCCCTAATTAATCAATAATGAATAAGCAAAGGATGTATATTACTGTGACACACAGAAGATCCTCTGCATTTTTATAAAAACAAGTTTTTTAACAGAGAATAAATAACAGAAGTATATTAAATTCCTAACAGGAATGTGTGCATATTAAATTCCTTCCTCCCTTGATTTTTCTCACCATAATGTAAGATTTTCTTATGAAAGAATGAAATAATATTGTTCTTATATGTTTTATTTTAATAAATTTTTATCTAATAACCTTTGAGATTTAATATATTATTTATTAATCCTAATATAAAATATAAAAATTTTTAAATGGATTAATACTGACAATTTTGCCTAAACTGTCTAAATTTTGTAGATGAAGTCTTTTTATTCAGAAAAATGTGCTCTATCAAACAATAAAATCATAAAAGAATTTGAAGAAAGTATGGTAGTTGCTAACTTTATCAGTTAATTCATTCTGGAGTAATCAAAGTAAAAATACAAAGCAGGAATTCATTTTCCATAGACATAAATGTTAAAAACAACTATTTTCTCAATAATGAAATTTTATCATAATATTAAGTAAAGATCAACAAAACAATAGTTAATGATTAAACAATGATTTATGTATGGTCTATCCTTGTTATCTCGAATCTCTCTATCTTGAAACCCTTGATGTGGAAAAAAAATTTTTTCCGTGCACTTTCAGCATTAAACCAATATAATTTCAATAGTTATTTCAAAGTATTTTATTCAAAACCCTTGATATCTTGAATTAGTTTATAATTTTTGTGCTAGATTAATTTAAAATGTTTACAAATTTTCCCTCACTTTCGGAGTCTAAACAAAGCATTTAAATTTAACAAAAGAATATAAATGTGCTATCGATAACTGGAACAGGAACTTTTTGGTGCATGCTCAGAATACTGAACATGCCATAGTTTCATTTTCTAAGTTTCACTTCTAAGTGTTGATAGGTTTTTGTCAGTATGATCATGTTTATTCAGTGATATTTTCAACCCTTTGGTTTATAGGATGCATGAGTATTTAAAGTCTAATTTTCATGGAAAAAAGAGTTTTTATACAGTATTAAAAAGATGATGTTATTATTGACATAAAAAGCTTTATTTAAAATTGAACCTTGATATTTTGAAAAATCTTTATATCAAATTTTTTTTTGTTACCGTGAGATTCAAGATATCAAGGTTCTACTGGATAAAAAAAAGTGACTGAGTTACATATCAATCATTAAAATCAAGAAAATTATAATAAAGAAATTATTACATACAAAATGTTAAAGAATTTTTATTCATCATCATGAGAGATGATCTTTTATACAGATGAACTACTGTCTTAGGCACAATCCAGGAATTAAAGTTATTTACATAATTATGTGATGAAACCATGATGGCCAGAGGGCATGCTACTTCAGTTTCCTGGTCCACCATCTTTATTATTTCCATTTCATAGCAGATGACAGACTACAAACTGCAACAAATCTATTAGTACTGTATAATATAGTTATATTTATTTAATGTTTAGTATTTATTTATTGCAATTGCTATTCACATATTTGATTTTATTGATATTTCAAAAACTTTTAAACCTGAGAACTCAGTGAAAACTAGTATGCAAGGGGAGGCCAAAAATTTCTTATCCATACCATGTTGTAAGTGTGCAAGATCTGTAATTGTAAACAATGATAGGTTACTGTCTTACTAATATGCATGTATTGTTTTGTTTTGATAGGTCCTATTTAATTGGGTTACAAGCATGATAGTGCAAGGTATCATGATGGACAAAATTGAATATTAAGCCATGATAATTCTTATCTTCAAAGGAAAATTATATAGACAATTCAGAAAGAGAAGTCAACTGTGTAGGATAAGGAATGTCCATCATATCAGAATGTGAAATAAAGGAAACAGGAATTCAAACATAATTGCATCAGCCTACAGAAAAATAACAAAGGCAAAGAGAAGGCCATCCAGCAAGATCACGTGTGTTTTGGGATAGCAGATTTATCATATTGACGGATTACTTACAAACAATAATGGACAAACTACATGAACTTGCTATAGAAATTATGGAATAGTATCAAGGAAAAAAAAGACATGTTTATTGTTGAAAGATGTGTTGCTCTATTAGTACGCATCTTGATTTTCAAAATGCAAGAAATAAATAACCAAATTATTGCCCATGTTTTTTGTCTATAATACACCAACAAGTCATAACTTTTGATCTGGATAATAGACAAAAAGCATGAACCTAGTATGATGTTAGAAATAGAGAGGTACAGTGCTGTCTTATCATTGTATATGAACAGTTTTCTTCTGTTTTATATTTTGTATCAGAATGGACAACCATTAGCATAGTTGATGCCGGTTGCCATCTCGTAAGGATATAGGTTTGATGTTATTGTTGCATTTTACTTACGGAACATAGTTTGCCACGATGACTTGAAAATAATGTTTAATTTTTGGCTATGTTAACTGAGAAAGTAAGGCACAGAATGCATTTAATGTAAATGAATAATAAAGTGATACAATAAATAATTAATTACTAACTTATGAAATAAACTTTATATAAATGAATGAATGAAAAACAAAACTATACCAACAAAATTACACCATTATCCTATTTTCAGTTTCTACCGCTGTTCTTTGAAAGATGAATATTTCATGTTTTTTGAATTTACTGTTAGGTTCCTCTCTCACCATTTTGCTTGTGGAAATTGCCTCAATGCTGAGATAGTAATATCAGTTGACCCTATTGTACTACTACCCTTCTTTCTCTAATACTTGATGAAAAATATTCAACCGGTTGTAGCATTTCGGTATACCAGCATTTCAAACATTTGGACACGCAAAACGGCGAATGACACTACTTCAAACTGTTTATATTTTTAGTATTTTTCTTTTTAACCAAGAAAAGCAGCGTATTACATTTTTGAAATCAGGTTCTTTGTGAAGTTTAATTAAAACTACAAGAACTATTGAATATACCATTCGTAAGTAGGTATACCCGTAAGTATACCTTCAACTGTTTTTAATGTATTATAATCATTCTAATTTAGTGTTTATATCGAAAAATGCGTTGTCATGAAAAAATTGATATGCTTACCATATTTAATTGAGTAACTGAGTAATCGAAAGGAAACAGACTAGTACTTATTATACTTTACTTGGATAATAAATAAATTATTTTTAGTTATACAAAAGTAGAGTTCGACAGTAAAACCAACATTGAATCCAATATTAACCGCGCGCAACTCACAGAAACTACTGCCATCTAAATTTAATTTATCTTTCTTATATTTATATTTATTATTTTTTAATAAAAGTAAATCATCATAATTAATAATTACAGTCATTAATGAAATAAAATTATTTTGATATCACATTTATTCAGATTTATTTTTACTATTATTTATCATAATCATAATTATTTTTAATAATCTGATATACAATATTTCAAAAATTACAGCTTTATCCTACTTTTACTGACTGCATGATAAGCTATAGTCTTTCCATAAAAGATAGGGAATCGATTATAGTTATACTGTGCATATCCAGAATTTTTCTGGGAAAATCGGGCTTCGTCCGTCTTTCTTCTCTTTCATCGTCAAGACGGTTTTTTTTCCCCTTTCCAATCAAGGAGATTACTAAGGGGAGGAGCCAGTTCCAATCGCGGGCTGGTGCCCACCCACACCATAGAAGGGGTCCGGATGATGAAGGACGAGGATTGCCGGGCCGGACCCAGCACCCCGAAAAAACTTTTCAGGAAATGCCGCGCCCGGGTCTTCCTGCGTGGCACGCCAACGCGTTACCACTCGGCCACATGGCCGCCGGTCAAGACGGTTAATAGTAAATGGTTAAATGTTTAATTAAGTTATATCTCCTCCTTTCACAAATAAGTATGGCATACTCCATTTTGGAACCCAATAAAGTGACTTACATCTGGGATGGAGTGACCAGTTGTTAGTTGAAGAAGTCGATGCTGATCATCTGAAAAAGTCTGATAATGCAAGACTTAAAATCAATCATGAATATTCCATGTAGCAAGCAAATGTTTTTCCACATACCTATTCGTCCTAAAAAAATTTGATCGTTTCAATAGATGCTCATATAAATTCGCAAGCAATGCTTTCTTCCCAAATTGTCAATGATCGATTCTCGAATTGGGAAAAATATAATGAAAGAGACGTCTATAAACTATACTGTAATAATTTTTCTTTATCTCTGCCTATGGTACTTAGGCCGTGTTCGAAGTACCGGTAAAGAATACTTCGTGGACTGGTTTGATCAGTTCACCGGAAGTTCCACCATATTCAGACCAATTCGAAGTATTTAGACCACTTCTCCATCAATGTGATCTGCGGAGATCGCTTCGACGAAGACCACATTCATGTGGTATATCTATGTGATCTACTGATCTAAAAATGAAAACAGTAGCAATTCGCGACTACACAGCTTGTTTCAGATTATGAAAAATATTTAAATAAATTATTATACTGCATTTATTTTTTATATTTGTTATAATATTAAAATTTTATTTGATATAATTATTTCATTAAATTTTATGTTTATTATATTAATTTGCATAAAATCTAAAAAAGTTAAAAAATAAAAAGTTGAAAAAATAAATAAAGTTATAATAAGCTAATGTATATTGGTTAAAAGCACGATACGAATATCTAAAGACTTTAAAGCTAATTATAACGTAGAAAAGAAAACAATTATGAATCACTTAGTAAAAAAACGACATTGGATATGATATAGTTGAATAAGTAAGGTATTGTTAGCAATGAATTACATATTTTAAGAAAGAAAAAATTACTGAACAATTTTGTACAGCCTAACTCAAATTTTTATTTTTTTTAAAAACTATTGCTATTATTTTTATTCACAGCTTAGGATTCACTGAAAAAATGAATGAATTCGGCCATTTTTTAAAGCGGAATAAAACGTACAGCATAAATGTCATCATAAATTATGTTTTTAACAGATGTTTATTTTAAAAAAAGTATCTTTTATAACACAGATATTTGAAAAAATTGTAAACAAACATTGATAATATTTTGTGTAGTTACAGATTATATACAACAATATTTTTCTTGTCTTTTTTATATAATTTTGAGAGTTTGAAATTTTATTACCAATACCATACATATAATATATTTTAAACTGTAGAAATAATAACAAAATTTATTTTGTTTCTAGATAGTCCACCTATGTCGCAAAGAAATTTTCCACCATCCTTCTGGAACTGCAACTACCAACCGTCATCGACAAGTTTGGGTGCCATGTCAGCTACTAGCACAAACCATCCGGACATCAGTTACGCTACAGACTCTTATCATTCTGGCACATTGCATGCTACAATTCATCAAGGAGATCCATGGCATTATACATTCACTGGACATGCTCAATCGGCAGGTCCGTATGGTGCTAGGCCAACTGTTCACGATTTATCATACACAAACATGAGTGCGACTAATCGTTTCAATCCACAATATGGCTCTTTATTCCTCCAACCTCCAGTCAGATCTACAAGACTGACGCCAGTTACACCTGGTTGTGCCGGTTTAGAAAAAGCTACAGATACCTGGGGAACCAGCAGGTACCACGAACCTCTCACAGCTCACAATTTAAGTCACATGGATACAAATTATGGTGCAACATACAGTCCAATGGGTGCTATGACAGGTACATTACTTCTTTATTATTTACAATATACAGCCTAAAATATATCTTGATATTCTTTTGCCCACTTCATCTTCTTAGAAAATTTTAATTTTCAAAGAAATCAATTGAGTTTCAATACTATATATATTCATATTCTATCAATTATTATTGTTAATTAATTTTATTGTATCTTTTAAAAATTGTGTTATTCTTTGTTTCATGGTGTAGCTAAATGTATTGTAAGAATGCATTTATAGTTAAATGTATTGTTAAAACACATGAAAAGAAACGAAAAACATCTGTAAAAGAATATCTATCAAATTCTTCCACTGGGAAATAATAATAAATAGCATTCCCACATAAACTATTAATACTCACACACTATTTGGAGAGAGATGTTTTTAGTCAGAAACTATCAAAAATGTCAAAGAATTTTCTGCCAGAAAAAACAAAAAGATAGTCACCTCTTTTGTCCTCTGAGATCGTTGTGTTGGACATCTGTAACCCTGTTAAATTCAATTGTTGGATATAAATACAAGGATGACTAATGGGCAGAAAAAATTTAAACAGACACCAACAAGGAGAATGGAATTGACACTGACAAGCAGAAACAGAAGGCAGAGACCCTAAAAAAAAAAAAAAAAAAAAAAAAAAAAAAAAAAAAAAAAAAAAAAAAAAAAAAAAAAAAAAAAAAAAAAAAAAAAAAAAAAAAAAAACACTGGTATTCACAAACATGGGAAAGAAGCTTAATAGTCGCAACAAGAAAGATTTTTCAAAGGATTGAAGAAACCAACAATTGACCATCTTTTTTTTTAATACAGAAAAATTTGAGGTACTATTTATATCTGTTCTTGCTTCTGTAGCTTTATCATTTTTTAAAAGAAATATTTGTTTTAATTATTGAATGAATATTTGTTGCACTCATTATTTTTACCAAAATCTATCTCTCTTTTAGTTCAAATCAAAGCCCAGACACCTCTTATTATGCACCACAACACAACATAATGATCTTAGAGGACAAAAGACAAAAAGAGGTGGCCATGTTTTTTGTTTTTCTGATAGAAAATTCCTTGACATTTTTGGTGTTATTCCAGCATTTCAAGTGCTGGAGTAACATCAAAAACTGATCTTCCTGCTGTCAAAAACTGACATGAGATGTCAGATAACATTTGAGATCTCATAGGCTGACATAATGCAAAATTTTTCAAAAACAAAAATTTTGTCAAAAGAAATATTGGGAAATACTGTTTTTCAAAAATCCACATACAAAATACATATTTTAAAGATTATAAAATAAGCATTATCAAGCTTATTGTTGTGCACCAAATTAAAATTAATTCTTTTGCAAACTATTACTGAAAAAGTTTAGTACAAAACACTTATAAACAATAACTTATACTGTAAAAGTAGTTGTGTTTTAGTGAAATATTTATATAACATATTTATTTATTTATCATAAAATTACTTAATGTTATATATTGTAACTATGTTTACGTTGATAAACTTTAAAAAACACATTGTGTTAATTTTTTCAAGTTTTTACTGGATTGCACTTATTTAAAAAAGTCTGAAGTTACCTGATGAAAACATCATCATCTGACGGCATCCAGTCTGTGGGTCTTAGTTTGGCCATGTCTGCTGTAAAAGATATAGATAACAAGAAATGCGTTAATAATGAAAGTATTTTACTCCTAGCAGATTATCTTATTGCTTATCACACCTAAATACAAACTAAACAGAATATATCTGAGAGTCTTCATCTTGGATAGGTAGCTATGTCTGACATATGAATATTTCAATAGAGAAAATAGTCCTTTTTAAAGAATAATATTGGAGGAAGAATTTTAGCATGCAGTAACCAATAGCCAGCAGGAGGTCTTTCATAATACACAAACTGCTATTAATTGGAAATATATTGATATTTTAAAATTTAAATAAAGAAAGCATCACAGTATCACTAATGTATTGTCTTCCTGGCATTTATAACATCAAATCACAATGCAAAGGAATTACCATTGTGTTTCTTCCTTTTCCAGATCTAAGGAGAAATTCATACACAATTCCCAGTGATAGATAATTAATAAATTTATTTTTATATTTCTCTATAGAAAAATTAAATTTTATTAAAATATATATTTAAAAATGATTAAAAAGAATTTAAATATATATTTTTTTAGACTTAATATTTTTTTAATAATAAAAAGTAGAATTTTATTAAACTTTGCATTAATTACACATTAAAATGGAATTTAAACTCTCATTCTGAATTAGTTATCGAAATAAAATCGCAATATAAATAAATCTAAACCAGCGAAGATAATTTCAAATAAAAATTATCATTGAAAGAAAGTAACTTAAATAGTAACAACCTATCTAAATTCTGAATTAGTTATCGAAATAAAATCGCAATATAAATAAATCTAAACCAGCGAAAATAATTTCAAATAAAAATTATCATTGAGAGAAAGTAACTTAAATAGTAACAACCTATCTGAAGTAAGAACTGCTAGCTAGCAAATATGACGAAATAAGTTTTTTCGATCTTTTTAATTTTGAAATTTGCTAAATTCGAGAATACAAAAATAAAAAAAACCGTAAAAAAATTATACGAAATAGCCGCTTTACGAATATTCTAAATCTAATTGCTTCATCTAAACACGCATTCCCCATCATTCACTTCACTTCCAAGGTAATCTAACTTTTTTTAGATTTTTTTCCTGCGTTTCATATGTTGAATTTACATTATGAATTTCATCTCTCGGCATCAGTAATTTTGTCTAAAACTTCTTGGAAACTAACTTAACCAAAACACAAGTTTTGTCTCTAGTAAAACTTTAAATGTTTTAAATTTTAAAATTGCCTTATTTTAATGCCTTATTTAGATCTTCGCTGAACATTTTAAAAATTAATTACTGCATATTATTTAATATAAATCTGTTTAACATAGAATCGTGTGTAGTATTAAAGAAAAATATAATTAGAATCTAATTACTTTCAAAGATTAAACTAATACAAAACAATTAAGCATTTTGGAGACTTAATTTATTGTGCCTATAAATTCGTATAATGATAATTAAAACTTAATATACTGTATTCTCATAAACTTAAGGATTATGCAAACTGCAGTTTAAAAGATATTATTTTTTAATTTTATTGTTTTAAGTATAGTATTTTTTTAATTATATAAGAAATAAAACTCGATTTGATAATAGAGTTTTATTTCTTACTATAGATTACTGCAAGCGAGTGAGTGAGTGTGCTATCGAAGCTCTTGAACTATTTAATCCTCAGTTAAAAATACTCTGTTACCACTAGATCTTTATAAGGATAATTAGTTGGCCTAGAGAATCTATGTTTTAAAATACGATAGGCAGCATAATACAGACTAAATAAAATTTTCATCTTGTTTCTTAGTCAAAGATTATATAAAATGTAATTTTCAAAATTCATTTCAAATGTACTTAGTCTAAACACATTTATTTTATATATTAAATAGAAATGAAGTCAATATTTTAATTTTGTAAGTGATCGTTCAATAAAAAAAAATCATTTTTTTTGAATTTTTAAGATGAGATATTAAATTAGATTCTTAGCTTATATTATTCGAATTATTTTATATAACTTACGCTTTAATTAAATATATTTCAATAACATTGATGGAAGGTTATGATTATTGACTTAGTTTAACTACAGTTCAGTAATGTGTTAAATATTATGTGTCTATAAATTATATTCTCCGGCCTCATCTATACATTGACGTTTGAACTATTTGATTAATGGCTGTAGGCCTATTTAGTAATAGTTTATTGATATTAAATTATGAGTTATATATATAATTAAAACGAAAAAAGAAAATTTTCTTCATTTATTAAAATGTCGATTATTTGTACTTTTTCATTCTTTTTGTATAAAATAATTCATAATTTAAAATGATAATAATTTATACTTGTTTACAACTTATTAAGCTACTTTGATATAAGAATTTATTGGTTTTTTAGGGGAAAAAAGATTTTAAACTAACTGCTTAACACCACTTTGAATATAAAAAATTATTAGTCTTTTTTAAAAGAAGCAATTTTTAGTTATTACAAACTGTAATTATTTTTCTTACTATGTTACATGAAAACTTACGAAAAGTTATTACGGATATAGTTAAAACATCTGTCAGTTTGGTTTATCCTGCAACTAGATTAAAGTATTAAAATTTTAGAGAATTCGTTTGTCTATAGAAGATCTACATCGTTATCCAATTTAGAGAAATTATGGGGATATGAATCAAAATATTTAGGCCTAAATTACAGAAGAATTTTAAGAATGCGAGTACTGTAGAATCTCGGCTATTTGATCTGGCGGGATGAAAATATTTAGGATAAAAAAATCATGGATTATATAAAAAAATTATGGAAAAAGTAATAGAATATACAATTTTGTATATGTGTAATCTTTACGTTAAATTTTATTCATCGGTTGAACAAATGACCGAAAATTTTATTATAAGGCTGGACTCGGAAAAATGTTAAGTCGGAATAGTTTCTTGAAAATCGGGATACCCGATAATACTACATTCTATATTCTATAATGAGAAGAATAATCTAGTTTTGTATTCGAATGTTCTGAAGATAAACCCTACTTTTTTATTATTTCTTGAAAGTACTTTTCCAAAGAAAGTAAAATAGTTTTCAGAAGCAACTTTTTAGATAAAATTAGAAAATGTTATATAAGTTGTATTTTATTCGAGATCCTCCTGTATATATGTTTTATTCTTGATGATTTACCTGAAATTCTCTCCTATTTTATTCTTAATGAGTCCCGGCAACATTTAGACTTAGAGTAATTTGGAAAAAATGCGTCGATATGAGTTAATGTACACTGGCTTGATGTTGCTATATCAGTCCCTTTCCATTAAGTTGGGGATTAATATCCATACAAAATATCGTGATTAGATCCTATAGGCCTATAAGGCCTACAGAAATATTTCCAAGTTTACTTTGTCTATTATGCTTTCCATTGAAATTCATAGTCACTAATGAATAATAGGTTCTTAGGCCTGTAGACTTATACAGTTTGATAAAAGTTAATATTTGTTCAAACATTATCTGATATATTTATTATAGATTTTCAATCTTATTAATAATTAATTACTAAATAAAAGTACGACGAAATATATATATATAGATAATTAATAAAGTTATAATAAGCTAATGTATATTGGTTAAAAGCACGATACGAATATCTAAAGACTTTAATGGTAATTATAACGTAGAAAAGAAAACAATTATGAATCACTTAGTAAAAAAACGACATTGGATATGATATAGTTGAATAAGTAAGGTATTGTTAGCAATGAATTACATATTTTAAGAAAGAAAAAATTACTGAACAATGTTGTACAGCCTAACTCAAATTTTTATTTTTTTTTTTAAAACTATTGCTATTATTTTTATTCACAGCTTAGGATTCACTGAAAAAATGAATGAATTCGGCCATTTTTTAAAGCGGAATAAAACGTACAGCATAAATGTCATCATAAATTATGTTTTTAACAGATGTTTATTTTAAAAAAAGTATCTTTTATAACACAGATATTTGAAAAAATTGTAAACAAACATTGATAATATTTTGTGTAGTTACAGATTATATACAACAATATTTTTCTTGTCTTTTTTATATAATTTTGATAGTTTGAAATTTTATTACCAATACCATACATATAATATATTTTAAACTGTAGAAATAATAACAAAATTTATTTTGTTTCTAGATAGTCCACCTATGTCGCAAAGAAATTTTCCACCATCCTTCTGGAACTGCAACTACCAACCGTCATCGACAAGTTTGGGTGCCATGTCAGCTACTAGCACAAACCATCCGGACATCAGTTACGCTACAGACTCTTATCATTCTGGCACATTGCATGCTACAATTCATCAAGGAGATCCATGGCATTATACATTCACTGGACATGCTCAATCGGCAGGTCCGTATGGTGCTAGGCCAACTGTTCACGATTTATCATACACAAACATGAGTGCGACTAATCGTTTCAATCCACAATATGGCTCTTTATTCCTTCAACCTCCAGTCAGATCTACAAGACTGACGCCAGTTACACCTGGTTGTGCCGGTTTAGAAAAAGCTACAGATACCTGGGGAACCAGCAGGTACCACGAACCTCTCACAGCTCACAATTTAAGTCACATGGATACAAATTATGGTGCAACATACAGTCCAATGGGTGCTATGACAGGTACATTACTTCTTTATTATTTACAATATACAACCTAAAATATATCTTGATATTCTTTTGCCCACTTCATGTTCTAAGCATTTATAGAAAATTTTAATTTTCAAAGAAATCAATTCAGTTTCAATACACTCCGTAAATTAACATCATAAATCAATGCCTATTACATACTTTGAAATTTATAGAGAAAAAATTGGAAAATTAGATTGAATATATACAATAAATTTACTTATAAATAATTTATTTCTTGTTTACGCAGATACCATACATGTCATCGTAGTTTTTGATATAATTATTGCATTGCAAATATAATCTTAAAATATTTAAATTTTGCTAACTAGATATATCATACTCCAGGGCAAGAATATAAATATTCAAGAATTATATGTAAACTGTAGAATTTTTCTTTATTCATAAGGAATTAGCATATTTTATATGCCTTAATTATTATAGACTTCGTACAGTAATTTTGTTACATCATAATATTTTTTTTATTCTATAAAACAACAAAAATGTTTTTTGACATAAAATTGTTGACTAAATGTGTTATTTTAGCGATTTAGATATATTTTATATGTTTAAAAATATTAAAATACGTAGAATATTATTTTCAACATGCATTATAATCTTATTTTTGTAAATTATAATTAATTTTGAGAGTTTATTATATAATATTTTGTATAATATAAAAATTTATAAGATTTTAAGATTGCTTTAATTAGTGAATATAAAAAAATACAAAACTTTGAAAAACCACATTTTATCAAAATGATCAAACCACGGTAAAAAAAGACAGGTAAGTTTTCTTAATGACAGAAATATTTAAAAGTTTAATCTACAGCATTTTATTAAAAAATTGAAAAATTCTTTGAAAAATATAAACTAAAAGAACAAAAAATCGGTTCAAGCTTGTAGATTATATCAGATTTCTTATCTCGTTTTCCTTTATAGAAAAAAAATCTTAAAAAAAAACCTAATATTCTAAAATAAACATAAAAATTCTTCCCTATATTATAATTATTTTCATTTAAACTTCTTTATCATATACAAAAAAAAAAACAAAAATCGCGAGTTTAACGTAAAATCTCTCGATAAAAATCCATCGTCGAACACACATTTCACGTAAAACATATGTCAACATGGCATTGGAAGATACATTAAATCTCTAATGTGTCTAGTATGTTATCTAGAGACGAATTATGTTTTGAAGTTTTCTCGCTGGGTACCATATTTTGTATCTAGATAAAACGTTGCACGAAAACATAAAAAGTTACAGCTGTTTTTGATTGGAGGAAATCTATTGTAATATTAATATTGTGACCAATTAGATCTGTTACATATATAGAGTTAGAAGAAACTCCGCCTAAACACGAAAATTTATATTCAAATAACACGACATGGCTTAACCTGCTAATAAAATGTTAGCTTATGTGCATAAAAAAATAATTCTGTCAATCTTATTTTCTGGTAGAAATGAATAATTTAACAATTATAAAAAATTTGACGCCATTTTAGTAAAAAGTGTTTTAATTTTATTTAAAAAATGAAAATAAATTTTAAGCTCTCTATTCATTTCATCTCTGCTCTCTACGTTATATTATACGTTAAACTTAAAAAAAATTATTCTAGAATAAAATATCTCCTAAAAATAGAATATGTTGCTTTTCTGCGTAGTATCGTAATTACAGTTTCCACAATTTTTTTTTCGTTTTGCGAGAAAAGCAATAAAATTTAATGAACCGTAAAGATGTATTTACTAATTGTTCTGTATAGACTACAAGTATTTCTGTTTTGAAATCTTATTTTTTGCCTAATAACTTCTTTCATTTTTATCTAAAAATATTAAGAAAGCGTATTATATAGTCGTCCTACTTCGAAAGAGAAAAATATGTCTACAGGCCTATAACTTTAGAAACGAGAAAAATAACTCTCGACAGTCACCCATACTTGCAAATCTTATATTAAATTAAAGAAAATTCATAAAATATTTAAATATAAATATTAGCTTATTGACAGAATTATAATCATTGGCGGAAATAAGACACTTAAGCTATATAGGCTGGATATCTAGTTTCAATGTGTAGCATAACATATAAAATATGTTGTAGAATATTTTAAAGGAAATTAGATAAGTCAATGTATTTCATTGATCGAAAACGCATTCATTCGAAGAAAAGAGCAGAAGCATGCAACTGGAATAAAGTTGTCTTGACGATTGATTGACTGAAAACTATCATAATGCAAATCAATTCAGCAGACTTTATTTTTATGTAAAATTATTCCATCGTCCGTTTTATAACAATAAAAACTGCTTTAATATCTCTGAATTTTCACAATTTGTTTTATAATCTTATATAGATTTATATCATATTTAGGAATGAAAGGACATAAGAATTATAGATAATACAATAAAATCTGTTTTGAACGATAGGCCTGATATTTTTTACATCAATTAAGTTTATATAATTTGAATTAATTTCTTTAAAAAATGTAATATAATAAATTTTTGATATAGGAGAGTTTCGAATTATAGTTTTGGGTTTTTCAGTGAATACTCAAAAATTGATTAAAAATCAACCGAAGTTTTTAGAGACTTAAAGGATTGCTTTTCATTAAAATTTATAGCCTAAATAATCCTATTAAAAGGACTAAACAAGGCTGCTGGACTAATAAATTCTGATTAGTTTAATGGTCGATTTAAAGCTAGTTCATTCAAATATACCATTAAGTAAATTTCCATTTGAAATATTTATTAAACCCTTTATAATCGAAAATCATGTTGGCATCACTTATCTAAGCGATGATTTATCTATGAAATGATTGTAAAATTTAGAAATTAGATCGATTTCGAAATTTTATAATAATATAATGGATCGTTAGCAAACAATTTTATCTGTTGAGATAATCAAATTGATTCTAAAGTAATAGAAGGAATTCTTGGCAGAAGCTAAACACATTACTTATGTGATGATGAATTGGAGCGCCGGCAATTCTTGTAACGTTTATATCACCGATTTTTCATTCAAAGATGAATATAAAAAATCCAAGAAGATGCTATAATCTTAAAATTTCAATAGATAACTTATATTAACTGATATCCGTGCTACTTAATTCACAAGGATCATTTTAGTTATATATCATGTTAAATCCGTTCATTGAAAGTTTAACTAAAGTTTTCATCAAAAAACAGTAAAAGAAAAGTTACTAAAAAGATTTGACTTAGATTTATGCCTTTTTTCATTTTTATTATTTCGAATTTAGAATTTAAAAGAATAATTTTACGCGATGCTTTTCAATTAAACAAAAAACTTATATTAAATTTTAAATATTCAGAAAGCACCTGATATAGTTTATCTGAAATTCGCAAGATTATAGGAAATTGCTATAATTGGCTTAATAGTTATCTTTAAAATCTGAAACAAGCAGTACGTGTGAATAATATGTTGAACCGAGTTTATGAATGTTAACGAAGTATAGGCGCGGTGTTTGAGTTTTCTAAATGATTTATATTTTCGGCAATTTGTAAAGTAATTTGATATTGTTATTTGTCGATGCATATTCTAACCAATAAATTCCAATAAATGATTTCGGAATATAGTTAAAATGGACGATTTTATAATATATAATAAATTAAGTTCGATATGAATTAGTGTAAATTAGTTATAAGTACTGTGCAGTAAAATTAATAATAATAATAATAATGAAAATATCATTAAAAACAGAAACAAATTATAAATATAAATTAAATATATAGATAGATAGATTTGAAAAAGTACTTTTCTTTCAAATTTTTATCGTATTTCTTATATTATTCATCAATAAAGATAGACCTACACGGGCCTATATTATTAATTGTATCCTTATAAATTTATTTAATTTATATCCTTAGGCATATAGGTCTATTATTATTATATATTATTTCATTACTCTTTAAATACGTAAACTTAGGACTTAGGTGCTTGTAAAACTGCATTGATAGCTTAAGAATAAATCTAAAATAGATAAATTATTATTTGAAGATCATTTTTAGACATTTTTTATTTTGGCTTCAATTTAACTTTGACAAATAAATAGAAAAATAAATATATTAAGAAAAATTAAAGTTTGCATAATGAAAATCGGATTTTGAAGCATTGTTAGGATTTATGATAATCATTTGGAGTTTTATGCTTAATGCATGACTAATATTAAACAGAATTTTGGTCTAAATATGGATTTTCGGTTATAATCTTTAAATTATAATTAATATTATTTATTTTATTTTTTGGGATGGTGTCCATAAAATCCGAAGTTCATAAAATCAAAGTCCATAAAATCGAGGTTTTACTGTATTGTGATCTAGCAGTGTTACCTATATTATTTATTTTATTTTTTGGGATGGTGTCCATAAAATCCGAAGTTCATAAAATCGAGGTTTTACTGTATTGTGATCTAGCAGTGTTACTAACTATGGTAATGTCACAGACAAAAAAATTCTATTTAAAACCCTTTTTAAAATTAAACTACCAGTTTTACAACATATTGAAATTTCGGTTATTGACTTTTTGATCATCCTGTATAAACATTATTGATTTTGGTGTCCTGAAAAATTTTTGTAATTACAAGTGTTCTCTGCAATGACAAAAAAGATTAAGAATCACTGGTATTTAGAAAAATAGTTTCTATAAATATAATAAAGTTTATTGAAATACTTTCTGTTTTCATTAGAAATGCAAATGTAGTGTTCTCAATATATTTGGATATAATTTTTGAATGATTTTCCATACATTATAAGTTTTTGCAGATATTATTAATGCAAAATTTATCTTCAGAATGATATAGAAATTTGTTCTTATAATTTTTGTAGGAAAGATAATCCCCAATTAATATAGATCTGACATGCATAGATCATATTTACAGTGTTAATTTTAGTTAGCAAGCCACGCTAAAACCAGGCCTTCCTTGAAAAACTGGAGGTATGGGACAGAATTGAATTGAGAGAATAGAATCAATTTTATTAGTTTTCCAAAATGGTAAGCTATTGCTTACCATCTTGGAGAATCTTGATTCAGTTCTGTATTTGTTCTTTATTATTTATTTTATTTATTCTTTAATATTGCTACTTTTAATGTTAAGTCTTTGTGACCACTAATACTTTATAACTCAGTACTTTATTACTCCAATTTACATAGAGCTTTGCTGAACAATCTACTTATGTAAATTGGAGACTGCCTATGTAGTCAAAAACTGATTCGATTTTTCATCCAATCATATTGATAGATTGCTTAAATACTAATAACTTGAATCATTGCATTACTTTTGCTTAGTGATATATGCATGTAAATCACAAGAAATCACATTCTGATTTACTTTTATATTATGAATATTTCATTATGGGAACTAAAACATTTTTATATTACATTATTTGATTATTTATGATGATTCCATTTTTCATTGTTTTTTATTTTTCTAAAAAATTTTGAAATTTATATTTTGTTGCAAAAAATGACACACCCCTAAAAAATAGAGCAAGAACTGTGAAACTCCATATACAAATGCTTTTCAGCTGTATTTACAAATGATTAAAATTTCATTGCCAGTGAATGCACGAGATATTTTGAGAGCTCATGAGAAGGGATCATGAGCTCTCAAAATTTTTTATTAATAATTTTTTTTTATTATAATATACTGTTATAAATATACTTCTTATAATAAAAATTATGGAATTAATATTGGTCAGTATAAGGAGTTGTGTTCATAAGTACAGATATATCTGACTGGTTTTTTCTGTTTCATTATATTAAATAATCTATGAAGATGTCTCTACAGCATATCCATCAGTATGAGCAGCTGATGGAATTTAAGAGAAGCTACTTTATATGCTTAGTGCAAACTTGCATCATTTTTTTTTGCATCAGAGTGTATAATATGGAAATTATTAATTAGTTATATGTTAATTATTAATTATTTATGTTAATTAATTTCTAGATAAATTTCAATTGTCATAACATTATATTTAACAAATTTTTTTCCCCTAGATATGAAAAGAAATTATTCTAAATAATCTAAGAAAATATCCTGAATTAGTCTACCAAAAAAGTCATATTTAAATCTGGGATTTAAATAAAATAAATCAAAACATAAACATTCCAACAACGAAGAAATTTAACATAATTAAATTTTTATTTTGAAAGTCAGAGAAAACAATTTTTTTTATTATAATATACTGTTATAAATATATAATAAAAATTATGGAATTAAATCTTATCTGTGAAAGATTTTACTATATAAATTCCAAAAACAAAATCATGTGCCATAATTTTTACAGTTGTTGAGTATTGTAACATATATCTGTTGATAATGTTCAAAATGTGTTTCATAAATGTATTAAATCATTTTAATGTATTGAATAAAATAGTCCTTAAATTTGTAAAATATAATTTATATAAAAGTTTGTGTGTGTGTGTATATATATACGAGTATATATATATATATATATTAGATGTTTTATATTGTATTAAGAGAGGGACCATTAAATGTAATTTAGGTAATTGAGATTATTTCAATGTGTTGTAAATAATGGATTGAAATATATGAAATGTGATATTTATATAAAAAAATAATAATAATAAATCATTTGTAAGTACTTATCATATAGCAACCTACATTCATATTTTAAAATTTAGTCTGTATGCTTTACTCATGCAGAAATACCAAATTTCAAAAATAAAAATTGTTTTAATACAAAACTTAGCAGCTGTAAGAAATATGTTAATATAAATAAATTTAAAACTTGACTTTTTATTTACAACTTTGTGAAATTATAATTTCTTTTTTCTTTATTGAGTAGTGGTTAAATGAATTATCTATCTTTAATCTAAAAAAATATAATAAAGGGATATTTTATTTTTTATTAATATTTATTCAGTCAGTAATAATAGATATTTTGCACTCAAATTAATGATAAATTTGAAAGCAGAACATCTATATCTTTTATAAAACTTATCGCTTCCATTTTGGCACTTATTGGAAAATTTATTTGGGGATCAGCCCTCTTCACTCTGGGTGAATATTTCACAGGAGTAGGCAGCCTATGGCTAGATTCACGCTGACCTTACGACTGCGATCACGACCGCGACCGTTGCTATAGAAACTCCCATCAGGTCAGATTTGCAGTGGCGGATTTATGCATAGGCGCGTGCCTAGGGCCTCATAAATCAAGGGGGCCTCAAAATTCAGCTCTCAAAATAAAAAAAAATTTAATTATTATTTTCTTAATAAAATAAATAATAATTTGGCAGTACAGTATTCCCTAAATTAAATTGATAAATGAATAACGCCAGCTATGACATGTTTTGCGAGAGGCAACCCTAGCGGTCATATTTCGAACTATATGCACTAACTGTTCCGCTGACAGATTACAAAGGGTACTTTCCTAAACTCAACGTTTTGCTTAAAGCGCTTGCAACGACAAAAGTCGATCGTTTATCTCGTTTTGGAACAGTTTGTTGAATTCGTTGAAAAAATGACGTCGCCTCGTTTTGGAACAGTTTGTTGAATTCGTTGAAAAAATGGCGTCGAATTGTCGAAAGAAATCTATTCTATAGAACTTAGCGAATACTACTCCAGCTTTTTATAAGAAAGATGATGACATGATTATTCAGTTATTAGCATTACATGAAAATAAAAAGAAAAAATTATATCATTCATCGCTATACTGATATAACCTTTCAAAGAACATTTTGTTTTTCAAAAACATCAGTGCAGATATGTTGTTTTTTTTCTTAAAATGATATACTGTATTTAATAAAAATTTAATGCAATATCAGTTAATACACCACGTTTAAATCACGACAACGCGAAAAATCACATATAATATAAATTTGTAATTGTGGATACACTGTAAATATTTCATATATAAAAAATAAATGATTTATTACGTGCAAGCCACTTTATATAAAAAATATAAACATTTCTTTTTAAAAACTTTGCTTATGCCATTTTAAATAGTCCCCTAGCGATATTCACCGAAGAAAAATTGACGACTCCGATACACGAACCGGTTTAAAACGTTTTATCTTCAACAGCAATTTTGGGATGCTAATCCAAAACGGTTTATAAACCGTTGAGTGTAGGAACATACCCAATCCACTATATGAATAAACGCATGTGCATTCACGCATTCACAAATGCGTTCAAGAACCACTACAAACATGTTTATTGTTAAAAATTTTATTCCATCAAAGTGTCCTTATATACATACTGATACTGTTTGACAGAAAATAACGGTGTAATTTAATTTCGTATTTGGTATTTTAATTAGTGTAGAAGTATAATACATTTGTTTTGTTATCAAATAAATATATGTACAGTCAAACCCCAATAATTCGCCCCCATTAAGCCGCCACTCTCACTAACCGCCAAAAGAAATTTGGCGAAACGGATCTTCTCTATGTTAATGGAATAGACAAACCCCGATAACACACCATCGTCATCCGCCAGTAGAAATATCTAAGCAAATATTCCTTTTGTTATTGTATTTGTCCTCGTTAATCCGCCAAGGACAAGTAAGATGACTCACATTCCGAAATTCATCTGTACTGTATATATTAAAAGATATCCGGATTCATTTATAACCAGCGGGTGGGAGAGTAGACCTTATCGGCTAATCATGTGTCTCTTTAAATCTGGTTTGCACATAGGTTGTCGAAAATTTAAGATCGTAAGAAACACATCGTTTCCATAGTTACTAGTCAAGTGATGCGAAGTGTTGTTAATATTTCACCATATCAACCGGATTGGCCGCAAGCGGGTGCCGCCAGATACAGTATATCCCTCATGCAATATGGCAGTCAGTCGGCCGGATTGGCCGAGTGTACAAAACACAATCAAATATTGAAGTTCGTCGGCCGGATTGGCCGTGTGGAAACGCTTCGGCTTTCCACTCTGGAGGACCCAGGTTCGAGTCTCGGGTTCTATAGTATCTCAACGCTTCGGCTTTCCACTCTGGAAGACCCGGGTTCGAGTCTCGGGTCTCATCCACGCTTCGGCTTTCCACTCTGGAGGACCCGGGTTCGAGTCTCGGATCCTAATATTTATCATGGGGTCCGGGCCCGGCCCGTCGATCCCCGTCCTCCACATTCCGGCTGATCATCTGCAGGGATGGGCAGCCTGTGGAAGGCTTGTTTCGCCACGCCACAAAATATTCTTCCAGAATGGAGTTTGGCGTCATCTGTTGACAAAAAAAAATGTTTCACCATGCAGCAACGCTCGCCAAAGGCTCTTCTGTTATTTGAAATACGCCAGCCATTCGTTGCTGTAAAGTATACAGTTTTTTTAGAAATGTTATGTTTGAATGTTAAATATAAATATATTGTATTTTATTAAAAATAAATTCGGAGTTCAGTTCATTTCTATATCACATGTTTTCGATAAACCGCCAACTCCGATTAGCCGCCAAAATCGTTCCAAACGGACGATGGCGTCTTATCAAGGTTTAACTGTAATAACTTAATAATAATAGAATAACGTTAGAATAACATTTATTTAGTCAATCTGCAAGTTCCCCAACAGTAATTAATATTAATTAGACTCGTGTATAAATATGTGGGTACCAGTACCACAGATCAAGCAATGAAATTTTCGTCTTAACATGAAATAGGTATAATTTTTTTGAGAGCTTTTGATAAAAAATTGTCTTTGATGACTGGAATATTATCAATCAGTGCATTCCCAGAAAACCCAAAAGATGAAATCGAATACTTGGAATGAAATTAATTATAACAAATGTTCAAAATGTCCTCCATTATTTACCAAAAAATAATGAAAACTATTATAATAATTTACAAATAAAATTTTTATATCCGTGGATTATTGGATATTTTTTATTTTTAACATTTTTACCTATTGAAACTTAATAATTCTTGTACCAATAAGTTTTAATTTCCATAATTAGTACAATCTGAACATCAGCAATTTGTGGGGGTCTTATTGACGAAATTTTTGCCGAAACACTGTGAGCGACGTGGGTAAGCGACGTGTCAGGGGTCCAGAAGTAAAGCGAGACATGCGGCAAACAATTGACAGCTAAACTATTTATATAACTAAGTAATATATTTAATATAGTAATATAATAGTAGTAGTAATAATAATAATAATAATTAGAAAACATATAACATGAATCAAAGATAAATAAAATAGAATAAAACTAACGAAAGGTATAAACATAAAATCTGATTCTAACCTTAACGGGGTTTTGTGTAAAGTAGCTCTATGCTAAAGTTAGACACACTTTTCCCTAGACTTTGCCGACAATGGAAGCCTTTCATTGTTTAGCTCCGAGTCACGTGGGTTCCAGACACCATGTTTGAGACATTGTCGAGGAGCTAAGCTACCTAGCTCCTAAACCTATGAGGCTACCTCTGTAAAAGAGTTTATTTTCAATTTAATAAGGAAATGTTCCACCATTGGAATAAATATCATAGCAGTTGTGTCAGACATGGGTGGTCATAATCAAGGATTGTGGAAAAAGTGTGGCATAGTTGGAGGAAGGTATAGTAAAATACAAAACTCTTGCATTCATCCATCTAATCCAGATACACAACTATACTTTATGTCTGATGTGCCTCACATTTTCAAGAATATCCAAAACCACCTCACAAATAATCAGAACATATATTTACCAGATAATGTGGTTCAAGAAAATAAACTTTCATCTAATGTTGTGACAATTCAGCATGTTGTTGATGTATTTAAAATTAGCCAAGAAATGGAACTTAAGTTAGCTCCAAGATTATCAGCAAGTATTTTGAAACCAAATCATTTTGAAAAAATGAAAGTGGGTCTTGCAGTGTCGCTAATCAATAACGCAACTTCTGCAGTTCTTGAAAGTGCTGTTCAAGAGCTGCAGAAGCATATTATTAATTATTATCTTATTATCATATTATTAATTATTTTCTAAGCCTAACGGTCTAACGACTCTGGATTGCAGAGTTCTGCTGAGCTCAGGTCTTTAAGTTCTAACTTTGCTTTTAGTTATAAGAGTTATTAGAAGAGGTTAAGCGGTGTTTATTAGATATGTAACAATTCCCAGTCAATGAAATTCACACAATTCTCATTTCCCAGCCATTGACCATACTAATCAATACCTTAACTAATTAAAATACCATGTCATTAAACAAATTTATATTTCAAGAAAGTTATATATTAATTTGGAAACTTTATCAAACTAGGCTGACACTAGCATTCTTGATTGAGCCAACAGTTTAGCCACAGACTTGAATCGCAAACCAGTTAACTCAATTCAGTTATCTGACTTGACTGACCTAATTATAGTTATATTGTTATCCTGTCCAAGAACACTGATGTCAAATAGTTTCCAAATTAATCAATATATAATTTTTCTCAAAAAAGCAAATTCATTCATTATTTTGGTATCTAATTGGTTCAGACATTGGGGCAGAATTCCAAATATCCTGGTTTGATTTTAAGCAAAAACAAATTTTTATTTTGGAAAAAATAGTTAAAAATTATATTTAAGCAGACTCAATAGAAGTGTCTGCTTAGGTTATAATAGGCTTCAAAATAACACAGCTAATTTGTTCAAAAAATTTCCACATAAGCTGAAAACTAAGTCCAACAATTCTTAAATTCAATATACATGAATGGGTCATTATTAAAATGGAATGGCTAAATGAAATTTATGAGTTTACTTTAAGCATAGAAAAGAAAATTTGAGGCTGTAAGTAACATTTTTGCAAAAAAGTAAATTGTTTAATGAATTTTTCATTTGTGTTTTTGGAAATTCAACAAAAATAGTCAATTGAATTGACACATCCACATATCTTTAAAACTGTATAAATCAAAACCAGGTAAGTTGGAGACCTATTGTTTTAATAGTGTACAAATAAACTTCCACTTAATAAATATACTATTGTTTTAACTTATAACACAAACTTGTAGATTAATTATATTTAAATTATTAATTATTAGATGGTACTATTTGAGCATAAATTTAATTAATTAAGCTTATAAATAATGGCACCATAAACCATATTAAAAAATTATTATTAAAACTGCAGTTCATTCAAAAATATTCCACTAGAGATCATTTCACTTGCTTATTAATGTTTGAATGATAAATTACCCTAATTTGTATATATTGTATTAATAAAACAGAAATTTATTGAAAGAGATTAATTCACTTAAAGATTTGATTTTTAATTATTTTAAATATATTCATATTATTTCTTATCTATCATGTACAGTCAAGTATATAAGTACTGTATCAGTAGGAAAACCATTTATTTAATTCAGAATAGTTTCATAGAAAATATAAAAAATAAGGTTTTTACTTTAGAAAACTGTTTTAAGCTTTGCTAAATTACAAAGTATTTCCAAATTTTATAAAATCCAAGTATTATTTTGGTTAGTGTTCTTGTAAAACTTTTTTTATGATAATATCAAACATTTGAAACAGTTTCAAAACTACAAATACCAATTCGTTACAAAATGTTTTGCAATTAAACAGATTTTGTAACAAATTTATGAGTTTAAAAAACATATACAGATAATCATTGACTTATAATTGTGTTTGATTTGAACTCTGCTGTTATAAGTCAGAAATACCTAAAATTTATGGATTCTCCAAAATTAATATTTATTATTACACTTCACTTTATCATAATAAACTTAATGAACTTTTGTGTACAAGAACCAGACACAAACGAATACTTTTTGTATATCAGACCATTGATCAGGGACTCAAACCCTTTGTCAATTGCATTGATCAATCACAGAATTTATTGATGATATCACCATAATAAATAAGAGTGATCATAAGTTGAGGACTCTGTATTAATCTATATATTCTAACTTTCATTGCTTTCACAAGAATTGTCCAGAAAGTAAGTACCATTTGTCTATTAAAAGAAAGTCATAATTCAAAACATTATTATTTTTATGAAATCTATTTATCTTAATTTATTTTTCAATATAATCACTTCCATATTAAGACAATTGTCATATTGTGGAACCAGCTTTTCTATATCCTCTTCATAGAAGTTTGTCACTTGCATCATAAGCTATTTCTCAGCACTTATCCTCATCACTGTCCCTAAATCTCTGATCAGCAAGATATTTTTTCAGATGCAGAAAGGCACGGTAATTATTGGGCATCAATTATAGGCTGTATAAGATAATCAGTATTTTCCAATGAAACAAGAAAAGCAGGAATTCCAATAGTTCTTTGTTCGTACAATAATCATCAAAATGAAAAGTAAATAAAAATGCAATACATATTTAATTGTGACAAATAATATCATAATAAACAATGTATTTAAGTTTATTTGCATATATCCACTTAGCAGAAATATCCTTTCATCAAGTTAATATTATGTCATGAATAAAGAGGCCACTTCCACTGTCAGTGCATGTTTATGACAGTTGATTCAAATAATGTGAAATATTAATTGTGAAAGTTAAATAATAATTAAAATGAAAATAAACTACAGGGTTAACATAAACAAAATATAAACTTAAGAAATTCTGTTTAAAATTTATAACTTATGCAAGTAAAATTAAATAAAGTTAACTAACTAGTTAACAATAAAGTTCAAAAATTAATATAACAGAAAATTTTAATTAAAGGAATACTTTCAGTTGGAAAAATCAACTCAAACTTTCTATACTGTTTAAAAATTTAGCAATACAGGTAATCCTGTATAATATGGTTTCCTACAACACTGTTTTCTACTAACAAAATTAGAAAATTGCGAAAACCCTCATATAACATGGTACTTCTACAACATGGTTTTTACTTAACACATTTAGAAAATTACATTTACTCCTATAACACAAAACATTTTCATTAATTTTTGTAAATCCACACTATGGACACACAATACACATACAAAATGCAATTTCACTAGTTTGCTATGAGAGGGATGTTATGCAATCTATTTTCAATTCCTAGGTGAAATTGAGTTAATTGAATTAATTTTGAAACTGAGTTAATTGTCGACCATTGAGTATTTTGTGTTCCAAACATTTAATTCTTGGATAAAAAGTAATTTTTTTATTCTCCAATAGAGGAATGTGAAATAAGAAAAAACTTTTTATTCAAAATTTTTTTGGGTATGTGTTAAGGAATGATTGTTTTGTAGCAGGTTAGATTACAGATTTTTGTAAAGAGAGCAGAAGATACACAAACTTTAAATGCAGGAAAAACATTCAGAAGATGAAGTTGATATTGTTAAAAATAAAAAAACCTTCTCATTTTAACTGAACAGCAGTAGGGAAGATATAATTATCAAATGAATGTTACATAGGCTGTATATTTTTTTTCTTTTTGTTTTAGGTATATTTTTGTTTTTTGGTCTTAAGCATATATTTTTTCTTTCTTTATGTTTTGTGTTATTAATATTCGTAATAAAAAATAAGTTTCTTATGTGGAATTAAAGAAAGTTATTTGCTTTTAATTGGTTTTGGAACATGACTAACATAACTTTTTTGTATTGGCACCAAGTCTCATATAACACTGTTTCATACAACACAGCATTCTTTTAGGAATCTATCTACTGGGTTATACAAGGGTTACCTGTATATTGTAACTATATTGTTAAATTTAGTTAATTTAATTGAACTGAGTGAGAATCTGTAATTTTTAAATTTGAATCTAATGTTCTATTCATGGCGTTATATTCAATATTCTTTATGTAAGCTAATGTGGATTGGTTTGAATTTTATATATAAGGGTAAACATAAAATCTTTCAAATAATACTAATCATTACTTTCACTTTTTAGTTTATCATTTAAGAAATAAAGATCAGCTCCAAATTAAGTGAAAACTTGTTGTCCTAAAAATTGCTGAAGACGGCTTCATTAAGCTGAAAGTTCTTTGATATAATAAATAATATATGTTTTTTCACTTAATTTGGAGCTGATCTTCATTCTTTAAATGATAAAATCTTTCTCTGATTTGAAATATTTATTACACAAAAAATATCCTAAGTACAAACAAGATTTTTTGCATATTTTACTTCAATTAAAAAAGTTTTTACCAAACAATAAATATTATTTCCATAGTTTTTACACATTTTCACAGAATAATGCAGCTTTATGGATATAAATAAAATCTAACTAAAAATAAACACAACACATATAAGTAGTAAAAGTTCAAAAGCAATACAATTAAGACTTTAAATAATGTTTTTGATTGGAAATGCCAATCATCTTCAGTTTACAGAACAAATTATAAGGAAATTATTTTGTTCTGTAAACTGAAGAGAACTGATATTTCCAGTTGAAAACATTACTCAATTGATCTTAATTGTGTTGTTTTTAACTCGGGTATCATTTAGTTTTAACTTAATGAAATTAAGTTAAAACTAAATGATACCCGAGTTAAAAAAAGTTAATGAAAAAAGTTGTTTTTAACTTCTTATAGTGCTATGTTTATTTTTAGTTAAAGTCAAAACTTGTAAGGAGAATTTTAGTATAGTTTTTACTATTTTATAAATGAAGCAATTTGTGAAAAAATTTTAACCATTATGCTCTAAGATATGTCAAGTTATATAAGGTACAACAAGTAGATTTCCAAGGGATGCATTGAAGAGCATCATGCATATCAATTAGTCTTGTCACTCAAACTAGGCCTATCAGTTCTTTTAAGGTCACTAACACTGCCAGTCTCTTTAAACTTTACATACCAACCTTTGATGTTTTTAACATTCATATCTCATCCTTACACATTTCTGAAATTTCAATGAATTGTTACTGGTGATTGCAGTGCCAACTAGATCATCCCCAAATTATGCGCATGTACAATACAAAAAAAACTAAGAATTGGCTTATGTAATGCTACAAACTGCATGTTTCTATCTGGAATTGTTTTTAAGTTATGATTTTTTTTAATCACAGAAAGACTATGTTCACTCTGTAAATGATGTAATGTTTAGAAAAGCAATAAGAAAATATCTGATTTTTCATAAATTAAGTTTAGATATCTACCTTTTGTCTGGAACTGCCTAAGCATTTATAATATAGTTCCTATGCTCAATATACAATAGGTCCCCAACTTATTCAATTAATTCATCCAAAAATTTCGGCTTAAGTCAAAAACTGTGTAAGTCCAACAATGCTTAAATTCGATATACATGAATGAGTGCATTAGCATGGAATGGCCATATGAAATTTATGAGCATACTTTAAGCATAAAAAATTTAAGATCATAGGTTACATTTTTGCAAAAAAAAAAATTTTTTTTTAACGAATTTTTCATTTGCATTTTATGGAAATTCAACAAAAATAAAAAGACTTATACATATGTATATCTCTGAAACTGCATAAATCAAAACTGTATAAGTCAGGAACCTATTGTATTTTCATTTAACAGACAAGTTTTCCAATTCAAATTATATTATATATGTTATATATAACAGGATCTACCTGTACATGCACTGAAAAACAAAATAACTCTTTAATATATTTATAAAAATAAATTATTATTATAAAAGAAATTTAAAAGCAATTTAAAATATTTTTAGTAATAATATGTTTTTAAATATCTGTTTATAATAAAAGCCAGTTTTTTAACAATTATAAAAAATATATTTCTCTTTTCTGTGTATTTATAGAAAAAAATAGTCAATACCTGATACAAGAAATCCACAAACACTTTAAGCAGGAAAAATACACAAAGTGTTTGTGGATTCCTTATATTTCTTATAGGCAGCAGAACCTGATAGTTTATGATTATGGTCAATACCTGATTTTTACAATTTTGAATTATCTGAATTTTGACTTATGTGATTTTTGAATTCAAATCCATTTTACAAATTATGCAAGTTCAAAAAACAGATTTTGGATTTATGTTACTCGGGAAATTGAAATTATTTTTAAATTATGATTGTTTTTATAGATATGAATGATTACTGTTTAAAGATATTAATATCCAAAACATTTTAATATCTAAATAATGTATTGTGTTAGTTTTCTTTCAAGTTTGTTTTTTTTTATATATATTCATATTTTTCATATTTTATTACAAGGTTTTCATTATAAAATATAAAATAATTATTCTCTAAAAATCTTTATCTGCTATATCAAGAAAAATAATAAAACACTATTTTAATTGTTGTAGAATCTGAAATAAAAAATTAAATTAAATTAAACCCAATTTATTAAATGGCTAAGTAAAAACCAAGAGAAAATATATTTTTGAAACTAAAATGAAATCCAAAATAATTTATTTGTAAATTATTTTGGTCTTATTTACAATTGAAATATAACAGATCTTAATATGAATATACTTACTAGCAATACTAAATCTCCTTTCTTAGCTACATGGAAAATTCTTTGAATCCATTCAGGTACATGAGACTGTTGTTTTGAAGTCACAATTTTCTGAGCTTGTTTTACTGGTTTATAATTTCCTGATAATGGCAATATATCTGATATTTTACATTTATTTCCATCTGAAACGCCTGAAAATAATTCATAATCAAAACTTTGACGTGAATGACCTTGTTTCTGTTTTGAACGAAAGCCATAACCAGTAGTATTGCCATGATAAGCCTGGGATTTATGAGTATGACGAACTTCACTATCTGATAAACACATTCTAGAATAATCTTTATCATCACGTTTCCTGTGATGACGGTGATTTCTTAGGTAATGTACTTCGTTAGAATTTCCTTCCATGCCAGATGATGATACAGCTTTTCTCAAATATCTAAGCGTTCTTTTCAAAGAATTACAAGGAATAGGTTCTACATTCTTATTATGTAATGTCTGTGATAACTTAGCTCCAATAGGTGATGGAGGTTGATGAAATAATGACACATTTGTGCTGAAATCACAATTATTATTATTTATCGCTTTTCGATTATTATTATTTTCTTGTTCAGATTTTAAAATATTTGCACGTAAAATTTCATTTCTCTGTGATTTTTTATGACAATTGGAAAAAAATGAGTGGCCAAAATCTGTAGTTTGTAAAGATGATCCTCCTTTTGAATTACCTTCTTTACTGGTTAATGATGGTGAAACAAAGAAATTACTTTTTGTGTCTTTTATCTGACAGTTATGTGAATTAGATATAGAAGGAGAAGAAAGATCAGATGCAATATGATTAAGATATGATGATACATCTGTTGATTGATTCATTGCACAAGATGATAAAGCTCCAGTATCATCTTCCCGATCAACAGCACCAAGTGCCAATTCACTTAATGTGTCAATAATTGACACGGTTTTTAATTTAGCTGATTTTCGCATTCGATAATGTTTTGTGACATCGACGGGAATATCATAAAAATTAAAAAGACACAGCTCGTTATCATCCAAAATAAATTCTTCTATCATTTTTCTTTCTTGCTGTTTATGATTAAAAGCTGCTTCATTTTTTTGAGTTCTTGAATAGCCAAAACCTAATTTTTCTTTATTTATTGGCTGCTGGGCATTTCTAGATAAATTTGTTTTTTCTTGCGAAAGCATTTTATCCTAAAATTTTATATAAAAAATGACAAATAAATATCTATTAATAATTTTATGTTTTATAATCATTATTAGTTATTAATTAATATTAATAATTACAAGAAAATATTATTTATTAGTACCACTTCAATTTACTCATTTTAAACATTACTGATTACCAATAAATCAAACACAATAATTTTAGGCAAGTTATAATTAAAACAATTATTGCTTTAACTAGAAACGTTTTCAGTCTTTTAATTCTTTTTCGAGTACTTTTATACAAAAGATCAAGTTTTATAATAATTCTAAGAACATAATTCAATTTTAAGGATTTTTAACATTTAAATTATATAATTGGAGGGCAAAAGTTGAGTTACAGATCATTTTTGGTTTTTTTAAATGTGAAATCTGAAAATATAATAATGAAGTATTTAACACTTTGCACTCCAGTCTAGTTTTCTCAATCTCACCAGCTCAACTTAAATTTTTGAAAAATTCACTTTTAGCATTTTTTGCTGGAATTTTTTTTTAACAAAAATTAGTAGTTTTATAGCAGAAATTATGATCTACAATGTAGTTCTTTTTTTTTATATATTTATTTAAATAATTTTTTAAAAAATCCTCAATTATCCAAGGTTTCAGAAAACAAATAAAATTTTCTGATTTTATTCAAAATAAACTTATTTTTTCTTATCAAAAAATCAAATTTTTTTTTATTATTGTATCTGTAATATGTTTTGTACCATAAAGTAATAAAATTGTCTTGTATTTGTAAAACTTTTAGAATGAAATATTCTTATCATATTTGGTGTCAAAACTGCATCATTTGATTGATTGTAATAATGCTGTTATTTCTCTTGTTTCAAAACTATCAGTAGAAATATTTATCTAATAATATAAAACTATTAATATATCCAAAATTATTATTTGTTTTATTTTATTTATAAAACAATTTCTGTATAAAAAATTTTTGAAAATATTGTTACAAGTAAAAAAAATTTCCTGTTAATTCTTTGAAGTATTTATTATTATATAAATGAAATTTTCCTTCTATACAGATAGTCCTTGACTTATGACAGGGTTCCATTCCAACGTCTCTCTCATAAATTGATTATTTTTTTAATTCTTGATTTGTTTAATTTTTGTTTTAATATTTTCATATATTAAGTTTCTATTTAACTTAAAATGGCTAAATAAAGCTTTCCTTGCCTTCTTTTTTACATTGGAATTTCCATCAGTAGTATTATTTTTCTTATTGGACATGACAACATTACGATGAGATACAGTAATAAAGCTTTGTTTGCCGACTAATACTGACGCTACAATGTGTATACAAAAGCAATATGATATATGAATGTATGTATATGCAAGTGGCAAAGCTGAATTAGAGAATTTTTAATAATAATTTTTGGCCATCATAAATCAAGTCATCGAAAGTTGAGGACTACCTGTAATTTATCTTCTTAATATGTTTTTTCTATGTTAATTCAGTAATTTTCTATGGTTATACATTGATGTTTTATGCTACATGTTATGTTTTTCTATAGTATACAAAACTGTATTATTATAAAATTGAAAATACTTTTAATTTTTCTAGTTTATTTTGTTCTAATATTTGACTACTTTTGATGATGAATCTTTTAGTTTGTTTGGTTTGCTACCATATGAAAGTTGAGAACACTGCTGGATTGAAGAAAGCCAAGGTTTATTTTGTTGTTGTGAAAGATGAAGCAAATCGTACTTTGATATATTTACTTATTGTTTAGAATTCATAAATGCATATTTATAAATAAATTCACAAAAAAAAGATCAGAATTTGTTGAAAAGGAAATAAATAGTAAAATAATTATGCACTGAATGTTTTTCATGCTCATATTATTTATTTTAAATATCTATACTAAAAATTATCTAATATTTCTCATGAAAATGAATCAAAAAAAGTGGCAAATATTTATACCTATTAAATTTAATTGTTTTATACTTCAGAATAAAGTAATTCATGTTTTATGTTTTTTATCTAATAGGACAAAATAATTAAGGATTGTTCAGAAACATTTGTTTATACACTAGACCAGTGGTTCTTAACATTTTCGAAGTCACGTAACACTTTTGACCAAAAGAAAATTTGCAGAATACTATATCACTAAGATCATAAAACAAACAACAAAAATATACATGAACAGTTATTTTACTAAAAATTATACATTACACATTAAATAACAGTAAAAAAAAACTCAACTAGATTCTAACTGCTTAAACTTTAAACTTAACTAAAACAAACTATACCAGCACTTATAGCAGTAAGATATACTTTTTATTAAACTTTTGCTACAAACGTTTTCAGTTTATTCACCATTTTCAAGTAGCTTTCCAATTATAAAACTTCCAAATCAAAAAAAAGAACAGACATTAAAAAGAACATTAAAAGACATTAAAATTTTTTTTTTTTGATTTGGAAGTTTTATAATTGGAATGCTACTTGAAAATGGTGAATAAACTGAAAACGTTTGTAGCAAAAGTTTAATAAAAAGTATATCTTACTGCTATAAGTGCTTGTAGAGTTTGTTTAGTTAAGTAAAAAAAAACATTAATTAAAAAAACATATATTCTTAAGAATTGTAAATAACTCTCTTAGAAAAATGGAACATTTTTAAATCAAGTTTAACTGTGATGCTGAGTTAATTGTCTTTTGCAGATTTGAGCAATGTCATGTCTAATATATGATAAAGCTACCCTCATTTCTTCATCAATATTCCTAAATCTTTCATATTATCATCTAAATATTCATTAATGTTGAAAGGTCTAGCTCACACAAATATGATGTCAAAAACTGCAGCAAAATCTTAAGTGCTTTTGTATTACGTAAAGAATAAGCACAACTTGCAGTAGAAATAAAAGGTTTATTTTTAACTTAAAATCCGCAAACGCTTTCGGTCAAACGACCCTCTTCAGGCGGAGTTCCAATGTATAACGGAATTCTAAGGAACGCCGGTTCTATAGTGTTCTATTAAAAATTCATAATACAGTCGAAATTAGAATGTTCGTTGTTGATACAAATTTAAAAAGAAATTTGCTTTTAAGTGCTTTTGTGGATAATCCTGCTTAAATTAATAGTTTGTTCAAAAATGCAAGTTGGAATGTGTTTACATTATAAAATGCATACTGCGCTGTATGTTAAGGTCATTCAAGTAGGCCTCGCTTTCATAATTTCGCATAACACTTGTAACACATTCACAGAACATCAGTGTTCTGGAAATGCTGGTTAAGAACAACTGCACTAAACACTTGCTAATCTGACTATTCCTAGCAGAGAGAAGTGTCAGATTAGTGAGAGTGCCAGATCACTAAGTGCATAAAATTTAATTAATTCTTCATTAAATTTAACATTACAAGTTTATTGTAATATATATTTAAAAATATATATATAAATAAAAGACAAGCATATAATAATGGTAAAAAAATGCAATCAAATGTACTATACTGTCTCATTTACAACAAAATGATATTTTCATATCAGTACAGTTAAATGCAATATGTACTACACACAATAAGAGAAATATACAACTGTAATACAGCACAGATAATTACAGACCAGATAACTGAGAAACCAGATTAACAAGAATCTACTGTATTGCAGCTATTGCTTATCAATAGCTGCAATACAGTAGTCACAAGAATCTATTGCTTATCATACAACACTAAATAATAGTAATTATTATTTTATTTACTAAAGATTCAAATTTATTTGGTAAAAAACATTTCAAAATCAATATTCGAATAGAAAAATTTTATTTCCTAAATAAACAAAATAATGACATTCAGAAATATTTTTTATCTTAGGCATATTTTTTATGACAGAATAAACTATGTTAGTGAAATAGAATTAACACTTATTCATAAAATAAAATTTATATAATGTTTATTTATAAAAGGTGCATTTCATTATTTGCACTTCTTATAAAAGAAATAAACAAACTATAAAATAATCACTTGAGTTTTCTCACTGTGTGATGATAGGATATACAGAACATCAGAAAATCTATTGATAGTTTTTTCCATACCAATTAAATATGTTGTGTTTTTGAATAAATGATAAACTGTGTTATAAATTATAACAAAAACATATGTTTCGATTTTATTACTGTAATAATTTTGTTACATTTAATCATGCTGAATTATAATTAACTTGTATAAACGACCAGTTTTGATTGGAACAGAGTGTGGTTGTCTTATACAGGTTCTATTGTATATACCTAATTATTTTTTGATAATTATATATAAATATCAATAATATTCTTATTTATAATAAATAAGATGTCTTTCCAAATTAATTTATATAAAAAATAAGCAAAATATTAGAAATTTCAATAAAAAAATAAGGAACAGACCAATAGGCCCATTCCAATTATTTTTGAAGCCAAATAACTATTAGCATTTGAATTGCTGGTTGAAAGAACAAGTATTTTTATCAAAGTATCAATTAATGAAATCAAGAACTGAAGGGAAAAAAACAAAAATGATTTTAGCAGTCAAATTATTCTGTAATGATTAGAAGATGCATTAGCAATACAGATACATATCATTTTGTTGGAGGAAAACAAAATTCGAATCAGTCAAAATGCAAACTACTAAATACGACATATTTGGGAGATAATTAATATTATGCCCTAACAGCTATTAAAATCAGTAGTGTAAAACATACTTTCGGCAGACAATTAGAGTTCCAATAGTAAGCACAATGGCAAACATATTGATGGAATTGATCTTCAAATTAATAGAAAAATAAAGGATACTTGTAATTTTCAAACAGAACTTGAAAATATATGTCAAATATGTAGATGATCTACTAGTTATATGGAAGCAATATGATGATGCAGAGTTGTTCATTAAATTGTTGAGCTCAGAAAGTATAAACCTGAAATTAGTCATTGATCAAAGAAGTAATTCCAGCATGCATTATTTAGATGTCCAGATAGGAATAGTAGGGACAAACTTTGCACTTTCTTTTACAGAAAACCAACATATGGTAATCCACAAGTATCATACCAAAATGTTGAATGACCTGATTAAACATAAAAAAAGAATCATTAGAACATATTTCAAGAGATTATTGACATATTGCTTGACAGATGAAGCAAAAGAGAAAAAGAAAAAATTCATCTTCAAAGAAGGTAGAATGCATGGCCATAGTAATAATTTTATCCAGATTTATGTAGAAATAATTCAAAATGTAAATGGATAATAACAGACATGCCATGTAGCATACAACTAGCCTCTGGCCAACAAGAACAATGGAGATTTATAGCACTGTTCTATGAAGTGGCTACATATAAACCACTTAGAAAGATAGCAGAAAAAATATAGATAACATTAGCACTTAGAATCCTATTTTCTGCAATTAGAAATGATAAAAAACCATATTCTAAACAGTTAACAGTTAGAAATCTCTCACAAAGAATTAATGAGTATCAATGAGATATTATGAAAATATCTTTGAATACATCTCTACCTAAAAGATTTTACAAATACAACCTAGACATAAATTGGGAGGGAGCCAAAGTTATATGAACAGGTTTTGAGCAAAAACATTCATGTTTCCAAGAATCATTAGTACAGTGGTGCCTCACAATTCGTCAGTAATCCGTCGCCGAACTAATTTCAAATTTGAGAAACCGTCGAATTGTGGGACAATATTTCCCATATAAGACTATGTAAAATAGATTAATTCGTTATCGGTTGCCATCCTACTCCTCTACTAATGGGTGAGATGAGAGCGATACATTATATTATTTACTTTATTACATGTGTTTTACTATTGTATAACACACTAAATTACAAAATACACTATTTTATACACAACATACAATTTATTAGCCCTTGGATGTTGGAATGAAGCCTTCCAGCAGACATCCTAGCACCCATAATCTTCTCTCTCTGTTCCAAAACGTTGCTACAGTTGTCCTAGAAACGCTATACTCGAGTTACATTTTAATTTTTCTACCTTTCTGCATTTTATCTACAATTTTTTCTTTGTTTCTTTGCTCAATAGAGTGTTCTTCTTTTCAGAATTATTCCTGTGGTCAGTTCTCTTTGAACCCATTCTTACATTTCCCTCAATGAAAAATAATAATAATTACAAACTTTTTACTTTCTGAAAAATGTACCAAATTTTTTACTTTCTGAATAATGTAGAATTGAAAATTAACACAAACAATATTTTTACTTTCTGAAAAATGTGGAATTGAAAATTAACACAAACAACACGGTCAAACACCAAAGTAGCCAAAAAGAACTGAGAAATAGCAAATGACATCACACAATTCCATGCACACGCATGCGCCAACACGCGAAACTCGAATGTAGAATTGCGAGGCACCACTGTAATAGCAAAAAGGAGATTGCATGTGAACATTATTAATGAACAGGTTAGTACATCATTCTCTAATGCATGGAATTACAGGATTACCTATATATGTTATGAACAATTAATATTGATATTATTACTATAGAGTAATACCTCAAAGTTACATGATAGGTGGGACTGATAAAAATCACGCAAGTCGAATTCGCATAAGTCGGGGTACAAAATTGCATATAAATACATATAAATTTGGTTTAATTGGGACCAAGGACTAACAAAAACACTAGTTTAGAAGAAAAATATTTAATAAAATTGCAGTTCTTTATACATATTAATATAAAATATAAAAAAAATAAACAAGTTACGTAAAAAAATTATTCACTTTTACTTAATTATCACATCATAATTTCAGCATTGTTTCTATCTCAACAATAATACTATGACATTTACGAATTATGCTTAAGTTCAAGGATTCAGCATTTTTCACCATATCAAGAATTCTTTCATTATCTTTTATGATTGTTCTTACTGTGGATTCCAGTAGCTCAAACTTCTTTGCTAATTCACAAATTTTCATTTTGTTATCAAAATCCTTGATAATGTTAAGTTTACATTCCAAAGCTATCATTTTCTTTTTTTTACTAGGTGCAGGAGAATCAGATTTATTTTGTTTGAACGACAGTTTTTTAAGGGTTTAGAAAACATAACAAAACAATTGTAACTTTCATTGATCGTAGAATCATAATCATGCACATAGAGTTCACGCGAAACACTTCCAATGCATATATCACAGCAAGATAGCGTGCAGCAGTATTGCCAAATGAAAAATCAAGAACCGTGTAACTCTAAGTTCGCATAAGTCGGGGTACTACTGTATTTATAAATGTGTCTATATTTAATACTTAATGATATTTATTTGTCATAAATAATTTATTTTTGTTGCTCTCTGAAATATTTGTAAAGTTTTATATAAATAGTGATGCAATAATTAGAACGATGTTTATAAGATTCAAATTTTTAAATTATATTCCATTAGAAGCTGAAGGGGATCCAATATGGATCTAAAACATTTCTTCTTGATGTTTTAAGCTATATTTCGTTTTAAAATTTAGTTACTGCATTTAGTGCTTATGTATTGATATTTCATATAAAATAATATAAAAATTTTATATATTATAATTTTAATACTTTTTCTTATTTAATTTATAAACACTGGGGACTCCAAATCCCTTAGTGCGTAAAGCCTCAAGATATATAATTATGCCTCTGATTATTATTAAAAATATTTATTTAAAGGATTCCTCATAAAAATAATAGTATGACAATTTTTGTAAGCTAAAAAACTTTTTAAAGGAACTAACAAGTAAATGTTCAGAAAATAAAATTTCAGAGTTAAATGCTTTATAGGATGAAACTTTTATATAACACAATTCATAATGTAATAGTTCTTACTATAAATATTAAATAACAGTTTATCTTAGTTAGCTTATAGTATACTTTTATTTCATAACAGAATCGCTAATTAATTTTTTTTCTTTATCTTGTAGGGCAAAGTCTCCCTAATCCGACACATATGATCCCGGGGCTTCTCAGATTTCAGAGATTTGTCAGATTAGTGGATGTTCAATGAAAAAAATGGAATTACGAGTACACCAACAAATACACTCCATTTATTAAGAGTTTCCTGTCATTACTCTTGCTGTTCAAATCTTTCACAAATTCCTCAATTTTATCCTGATTTTTTTTATGTCATAAACTGTGGCTCATCCAATACCATAAAACGAAGTCAAATCACTAAACTTTTCTCCCAAGTCAAGTTTCTTAATTATTTCTGCCTTTTCACCCACAGTCAATATCTTGTATTTTCGTTTTTCATTTTTTCCGATTTGTGACATTATGTAAAGATAAATAACAAACAATGATATAGCAAAAACACTATTTTACAGTAATCAGTGTACTGAATTTAAAAATTAGTCTGACTATAAGCCTAAGCAACGAACGAATAGCAACTGATAATTTGTTTACCTCAGTTTCTCTTTCTCATACATTGACAAGTTGTGACATGAAAATTTCAAGTGGGCGGCACAATGGTTCACAGAATGTCAGACTACTGGAAGTGTCAGATTGGCAAAGTGTCTGACTACAGAGACTCAACTGCATTATTGAATTCATACAAAATTATTTATAAATAAGATGCTTACTTATATATTTATCTATTTTTTGTATTGAAGATTTTTGGGGTGTTTGCAGTGGGTTCCTAATGAAACCAATCAGTGCTGCTATAATTAACATCATTGGCAACAAATATGAAAGAAAAGTCACTTTGTTGCTCTCTATTATTAATGTATAAATAAACTTTAACTTGTATTAATGGTATAACAATAAATAAATAAATAAGCCTTATTTAGAAGTGGAAAAAAGAGATATAATTTATTATGGAAGTACTTTCGACTCATTAAGTCATCGTCAGCCATACATAAAATTTATAATTCGAATACATCATTTTTGGAATACAATGTTCAGAATATTCTGAACATTGTATTCCAAAAATGATGTATTTGAATTACACTTCACAAGGGACTTCGAAATAAGGCTTATTTATTTATTGCTCTCTATTATACTATGACTAATTTACATTTTGTAATATTCTATTGTTATTCTCTGTATATGTATAGTTAGGGTACATTCATATAAACACAGGCAACAACCACAGAAATTGCCTAGTTATGGCCAGATGATGTCATCAGTCAAAGTGGGAGATGTTTCTACAAATGATAATGATTGTTTAATCAGTGTATATATAACATGGTGGCTTTTTGAGTCAAAACCAAACAAACAATTATATTAGCAATTTTATCAATGCAATAAATTTGTTTATCAATAATGATGAAGAGTCTGAAAAAATTAATAAATTTAATCTTGGATATTTTAAAGGAAAGAATATTAAAATGAAAAAATTTATCACCTTCTAAAAGAACTGTTGAAGAAAAGTCACTTGCAATAATATATATTCAATGTTTGTTATGTAAAATATTAAAATGCTGTTTTATAATTCCTGTAATCATACAGCGATGATTTAACACATCAACACAGCTTGAACTATGAAATGGACATTGAGAATACTGATAAACAGTTTCTTCTGCCATTTTGGATTTAAAGCAACCTAATCACATGATAGTTGTTACCACCTCCTTGGCTGGATTATTTCTGTCGTGACCGAGGTTGTAACCACCAGTCATGATTACTGTAAATTGAATGGCATTGGTCATTTTAAAAAACAGTTATGTTCATCACTGGTGTGATTCAGGTGCCTGCATCTATATGAATGAATTCTTATAAGCATTCTTATTACAAAACTTTTACTAAACTGTTTTGATACTTTAAGCTTATACAATATATTACAGGTAGGTCTCGATTAGTGCGACTTATAAAAATGATATCATTTCTCACTTAGTGCGAGCAAATATTCGATTAATGTGAATTGTAAGCATAGAGCAGTCTTACTAACAAAGCTCCGCAAAAATATTTCACATCAAGAAATATATATATACACATTATTATTTTTGAAGAGAACTAAAATTTAATATATTTATCTATGATTATAGATAGACCTATATCATATTAATAATTATAAAAGTTAAAAAACTTTATAGAAGTAAAAAAGTAGTAAAAATTTTTAAAAAATAATAAATTTAATAATAAATCAAATAGTTTATAAAGTCAAGTGAATTCAGAAATCTTGTTTGCTATTTAGTTATAGTTAAATATTTTTGCTTTATTGATATTAATTTTGATTATTTTATATTTAATTTTATTATTTTTGTGTAGTATGTATGCAGCATTGAAACATTAACCTTATTTCTCAATATATTTCTGACAACGCCCAGCTTTAATATCAATTTCAAGCATTAAATTATTATGAAAGACTAGAAATTAAAAAAAAATATATATGAATTCAATAAATAAAATACGAATATGAATATTTTACATTTCAATTCCTGTGAAAAAGTTCTTATTCTTTATTAAGAATAATTTAAATCATAAACAAAATATAACAGTTTCTTGTGCATGTTTAATAAATTCCGTATCTTCCAATATATTCTTCGAATCTTTTGTATTCTTTTCGGTTTAGTTTGTATCCTCTATCATCATAATTTCTATTGATTCCATTAACTCCATATCCTCTTAGATATCAGATATCTTAGTAGAAATGCCAGGATGACAAGGCAATAAAAAGGAGAAGAATAATCACGTGAAGAAAGAACAGAAATTTATAAAGTTAATGATTATGATAAAGACGATAAAGTATGATTTACTAAAATTTTCAGTTTATCTCATGTTTTGTTATCTACAATTATCTACATGAGAGAGAATCTACTTTATGTATTGAGTGAGAAGTGATAATAATTTATTTTTAATAGTTCTATGCAGTATAAAGCAGCAGTTAATATTATAAAATTATTTTGATTTATATTGTTGGGAATTTATGATATCCAAGATCTCAAGAAATAAAGGAAATAATAATTTTCGAAATTCTACTCAAATCATTGCTATATGTAGAGAATAACTGCATAAATGACTTTTAATACAGCTACTGCATTTAATAAAAATTATTTAAGATAAAAACTTTTTAGTGTATTTATTAATAGCATATCTCTTAGAATTATATTTTTAATATGTAAAGTAATATAAGAAAGGTAAATATATTTGTCTTTTTTGTTATGATGAAAAATATTAAAATACGATATTAAATATGATTTTTATGAATGTTAAAAAGATACACATAGACTATCCATTTATTTTATATGTCACACATGAGATGTTATATATCATTGTTTCTTATTGGAAAATATTTAATATTTTGAAGAATATAATAGTTTTATTAGACATTTTGTTTGCATCAGTAATGCTCTTGTTACTAAAAACAATAAAATTGAGATAAATACGCAATAATGAATGTAAATGGAACAAATATAACTTCCGTTAACAAGTACTCAAACTTGGTAATAGATTTTCTTAACAGGTATTAATCATAGAAATTTAACTCCTTTTCATTAATTTGCTGCTAAATTTGCATTTTTATATTTAAAAAAAACCTATTTTTATTTATCTATAATAATGATATTTTTATTATATCAGTTGTATATCTAATGATATATTAAATAATTTAGCCATTAATTTATTTGATATTTCAATATTATATAGATTATATTAATATTTGTATTATTATAAATGTATAGTATACAATAAAGTTATATTAACAGTAATTTTATTAAAATTCCGACATTTCTATGAAGTTCATGGTAAACATAAAACACTTTCATATAACCTTGACCACGTGATCTACCTTTAATAAATAGGTTATTGTAGCATGCCTGTGAGTATATAAAGCAGACTTGCTGTAGTCTTTCTATTATTCGTGATAACAGAGCATTAGAGACAAAATGAAAAGTTTGGTAAGTCATATTTGAGTTTAAGTTATTTTATTTCAGAATGATTATCATAATAACTTCCGGATCTTTCTATAGATGATTATCCTTCTCCTTTCTTTCATCGTCTTATCTTCTTGTTATCCTTACGAAGATGTTAGATATCTCAGTGGATATGGAGGAAGTGGAATCAGTAGGAGTTACGACGATAGAGGATATGAAGTAAATCGTGGAGGATACGGAAGATTTGGAGGATATGTTGGACCAGGTTCAAGATATGGACATGGTTATTATTAACTATAAGATCTCCGATGTAAATTATATGTATTATACTTGTTTTAATTAAAAATTTGCTTTTTAATAAGTTTTTGTCTTTTGGTATTATTTTTTTGCTAATATTAAAAAACTGCAGCACTTTGTAAAATAAACAATGAATCATATATTTGCAGAAGAAGGAAATTGTTTTTCCTTTGTGTTTTAGATTAAGCAATATAAAAGCAATTAATTTAATTTTTCTTTTAGAAATAAAACTATAATTCTGAATGATGATAGTGATATTGAATAGGAAATGACAGAAAAGAGAAAGTTTCGTTAAAACTTTTATTTTATTTTTGCAATTATGTACTATTCATTTAATATTCTTAATGAATATTATATTACGCCAATTTGCTGTTGGTTTCTAAAGCGATATTTCTGTACTCCCAATAATACCAAATTATATAGATGGCATTCATCCATTTTGAATAGATTTTATTATCGTCACTTTATATATCGTGTAATGAATAATTTAATAAATTTACGTTCTTTGAATTTAAAAAGAAAATCAAATTTTAAATTAATTTAAATAATTTACAATATATTATAATAGTTTTAAGAAGTTATTCATGTTGAAAAATGTAGGAACACTAGAGTGTAATGATCATTTTTTATCAGAGCTCTGAAAAAATTATCTTTATTATTGTTATTATTAGTTTTTATTTTTTCCTTTTTACTCCGGAAGTGTATTAAAGTTGCTCTGCAATTATTAGCATTAATAAATAAATAAATAAAATAAAAGATAGTTTTCTTTTTTATCAGTAAGAAAAATATTAAAAGCGATTAAATTATTAATATGAAAGTTTTTATGCTTTCCTATAGAAGATATTTTAATCTAAAAACACTACATACTAATATTTAAAAGCACAAACATCTCTTATAGAAAATGTATGTGCTTTTAGATATGATAGTAAAAAATTATTTGAATTTTGTTGATATCTTTATATTGTAACTAAAAAATAATAAAAAATATAAGGTGGAATGGGGTAAGTGCGGAACTAGGGCAAGTGCATTAACGAGCTTTTTTTTATTATAAGATAAGCAAATTTTGCTAGTTGATATTGTAGTAATCTTACTAAAAGTTAATATCAGCCTATCGACATAGATATCCACGATGACTGATGAGATTCCTGAATAAAAAAAGCCCGTTAATGCACTTGCCTCAGCTCCACACTTTTCCCACTCCACCTTATATTAAAATATTTAACTTTATGTTCAATGTAAATACTATATTTTAATTTATTTTTCGTGTTGTAAATTATCAAACGGAAATTATTTTCTTAAAATAGTGCTCTTAATTATTGTGCGTGCAATTATTTTGCGTTAAACTGTAGTTTGCGAAAAAGTTTTAAAACATCTGACACTTCATTAAAATTTCTAGTTATACACTCTTAGTTATTTCTAGTTATACACATTTCTTAGTTATACACTCTGTATATATTAGTCTATAACTATATATGCTGACTAAAATAAAAATTTTTATGAAAAATAGTTTAAGAATTATTTTTAATTTTATTTATAATAAACTATTTTTTAAACTTGTATAACTAATTCCTTCACCCATATTAATCTGTTTGTTATCTTGCATAACTAATATTAAAGATTCATTCTTACGTTTATTTATATGCATATAAAAATTAATGATAAGAATTTTGTTTCAATTAATTATTTAAATTACTTTCTTTAAAAATAAATAGTCATGTATGTTAACAACAGTAGGTAAGTTAATTGCCAACAGTTAATAAAAGTTTCATCACCACCTCTCTATTTCTTTCTATGTTCTTTAGTTTACTTCATATTCTGCTCATAATATGATTTTTTTCTTTTATATCCATTGAGCTTTAAAATAAAATAATGCTAGAAAGGAGAAATAAAAGATGCAGTTAATAGAAATAATTACTTAATTAATTAAAAGTTAATGAAATAATTTAGCAGGATCTCACTGGAATCTTTAAAAATAAAATATTTTATTTTTATACATCAAATATATTTTTACAATGTCTGTATGTGTGCCAGTCACATTCAATGCAAATATAAAATTGTACTGCACTATATTATATTTTAAAATTATGATATAAGATACAATATATCTAATTATAAAATACAAAATAAAATTAATTTATACATTAGAATTATTAAATTTCGTATTTCTATCAGTCAGAATAAACGGATAAAACTATCTTGGTTTCACATTTTATTATAATATAAAATTATTATTATTATTATTATTGTTATCAAACGTTAACAATAAAACTTGATATAATTTGAAAATAAAAAAGTTACAAAAAATTTTTTTCGTTAATAACTATTACGAAAATTTTACAATGAATAAATGAAATTTTTATTGCAATTTCTATTGATTACATTACGTATAGAACAAACAATTTTTACACAATTTTTTTATACAAATATCATTTTTATAAAAATATCATTTTTAAAAAAATGATATTTGTATAAAAAAAATTGTGTAAAAAATTGTTTGTTCTATATGTAATGTAATCTGGAGGTGGAGTCACGTAATGCGTCAAATGTATTGCTTGGCTGTCAGGAGGAGCTAAGAAGAGCACATCCAGATGTACACTGGCCTTTTAAATCTTTACCCTGTTTGTTTTTATGTGTTAGGTCTCCTGCTCGTGTAAAGCAGGGTGAGTTAGATTGTAACAGCTGAGGAAGATGCCAAGAGCGTTGAAAATGTTACTGATAAAAATCTTTTGACTGCTAAAGGGCTCTTGTGTAGTTTTGCTTGTAATATGTATTTGGTACAGTCTGATTGAACATAGCGTTTCTGAATAAAAATCTTTTGACTGCTAAAGGGCTCTTGTGTAGTTTTGCTTGTAGTTGGCATCCAAGATCATAGTTAGTTTATTTGGGTTCACTTTAGAATTGTTAAAATTTTGTTCAAAGTAATGGGCCATTTGATTCATAATCAATTCACTAATGCATATCCATTTGTAATGTATTAAGTGAAGCATTAAATATTTTTGTTGTTTGCATTGCTTGCTATTAATGAACATCGTTAAGAGGAGATGTTTTGCTAGAGGTCTCTCTGCTGCCAAAAAAAAGCTATATGCGATGAAAAGGCAGCTGGAAATGGCAAAAGTTGACTTTGAAACTTTGGATAGTGTTATTATTGAAGAAATGTTGGCAAAGCTTAGATATTTTATTGAATCGAAAAGACCAAAAATCCGGGCAAACTATATAAAGAAATTGCGGTGGATTTTCCAGAACCAACTGAAAGGGTACAAAAAAAAATTCAAAGAGAAAAACAGCCCTTTTGTTATGGATAATCTGGTTCTACCTGACTTTGTACTGAAGGCGACCTCTGAAGGCCCAAGCTATAGTTTTCATAGAACTATATAGTTCTGTGACTGGGATAAATCAGTTGCCGAGATTGAAAGGGTTTTGCGGGGCACCAAGCAAGAGGAGGCAGATAGGATAAGGTGGAAAATAGCGGAGGAGATGAAGAGGTGTAACGTGAACAATAGAAAGAACAAGGGCATATGTAAGGAAATTAAATTAATAATTAAATTAGTAAGACTTACTGTTAGATGGCTAAAAGAAGACAACGTAGTTTGTACGAGGGTGGACAAGAGTCGCAACCTAGTATTTATGAAGAGGGAAACTTATCAGTGACTTTTAAATGATTACATCAAAGAAACTGGGTCAGAAGAGTTGAAATCTGACCCAACTAATAAGGTTTGTCGCCGTGTTAACAAACTTATGAAATGTAAGGCACTACCAGGATTCCTAAAGGGCTTGACTGTGACGGCACCTGCGTGCCCACGGCTTTTTGGATTTGCTAAAATTCATAGAGAGCTGGTAAAATTAGGCCAATTGTTGAAAAATTTAGGTCGCTGCTTTATTTATTAGAGAAAAAACTGGCTAAGTGGTGTAGGTTGAGACTAAAGGGTTATGAGTACTCGGTTAACTGTACAGAGGAGCTACTAGATAAGCTGTTGGAGAAAGGCCCATTTCTGGATGAAACACTTACAACATTCGACTTTGTATCTCTCTATCCCTCAATTCGGATAGAACCAGCTTGTATTGAACTGTATCATCTACTTTGTAATGGTTTGCAAGAAGTGGAGTACCAGAAAGGGCTGTTGGAGTGTCTGAGGGATCTCTGTGACCTGGTCTGCCATCATTCTTATTTTAGATTTAATCAAAAATTTTTCCGAAAAATGAGAGGAGTTTCCATTGGAGTGGAGGTGGTTATATAAAGCAAGAAAAACAGAATAAAAAGGATATGCTAAGATCGGTTTTTTGACACTCCCATAAGGAATGTAAGGCAGTTTATGTATACTTAATTTATTTATATTTTGTCTAAATTAATAATTATAAAATTTTTTAATTAATGAGAATACAGGAATTTTTAAAATAATTATAATGCAAAATAGATTTTTGTTAAATTAAAAATAAATTAAAAATTTAATGTGTTTCTAATATTCTTTGATATTTAATGCTAAAAATACTACTAAAAATATAAAAAAAAATTATTTTTTTAATGAAAATCAACAAACTGTGAACGTATGTTGTGTTTCTAATATTCTTTGATATTTAATGCTAAAAATACTACTAAAAATATAAAAAAATTATTTCTTTAATGAAAATCAACAAACTGTGGACGTATCTGAAGATTAAAAATATAATTTTGTATCTAAAAAATTTCCAATCAAATGAGATCAGTTTTTAAAACTTGTTTACTGTTTAGTTGTCACTGAATGTTTAATATTTTGTTTTATTATTTTTATAGTGTTTTGCAACATCGAAACATTAACCTTATTTCTCAACAATTGTGTGATAACGCCCAAGTTCAGTATTATTAATGACTATTACATAATTATGAAATACTGTACTAGAAACTTATAAAAATAAAATCATTTATTCATAAAAATAAATTTGAACACGGATATTTTTACATTACATTTTTTGCTACGAAGTTTTTGTAAAAAATAAAACTTATGTATAACATAAATGACTTCTTTAACGAAATGTAAGCGTTTTATGTGCATATTTAATAATAATCAGAGCCATAACTTCGGCCAGGTCCACCATATCCTCCATATCTTCCATATCCTCCACGATTTACTTCATATCCTCTATCATCATAACTCCTACTGACTCCACTTCCTCCATATCCTCTCAAATATCTAACATCTTCATAGGGATAACAGGATGATAAGACGATGAAAGAAAGGAGAAGGATAATCATCTGACAGAAGTAACATGAATTAATTTAAATAGTTTTTTGATTTGCTATAAAAGAGAATTAAAGTGTGACTTACCAAACTTTTCATTGTATCTCAAATATTTTGATATTACACTTATGAACAGACAATCAGAATTCTCCTTTATATACCAAGTAGCTTGTGACAATAACCTATTTTTACGACCTCCGAAATCAATGAAAATAAAGAAATTACGAAATTCTCTTAAAATCATTTTGTGCATTGATAAACTTGAAAGACGACCTTCAATAATATTAATTCAATGCTTTAAGAAAGGTTATTATTGCTTTAGTTGTTTTCTATAGATTACGAACTCCTAGAATTACAAAATATGTCTGGAATATTTGTCCATACATTTCAACGTGAATAAAAAATAAGGCAACTTAATGTGTAAGAAACAAATGCAAATGCTTGCATTTTATCAAAACTGCAATCATTTCTTGTTTGCATTTTTGATAAAATTTATGCAAACATTTTTTTTTTCGAGAATATGAAGTAATAAAACATAATGTCTGTTTATTCTGTTTATATAATATCATAAAATTCTCACAAAATAAAATCTAGAAAATTTGACAATATGTTAAATTCTAAATATTATAAGTGCCAAATATTATCCTAATCCAAAATATGATAGATCGGAAATTGAGAAAATTTTGGGCGATACAGGAAGAACAGTTAATTCATCATTTAGGTATATCTTAAATTTTCATTAGAATTTTTTAGTGATTGAATTCTGAAATAACAAGGAAGATTTGAATCCATGTCAGTCAAAAAATTATCTGATATGGATGTAAAAATTATTATTTCCATAAAGTATCGAATAATATATCATTTTAACATTTCACATTGATTTATAAAATATTATCAATTTATGTTTGATTTTAACTACAAAATGATGCTTATTTCTGTTTTACACCTCCTAAATCTGAGCCTGAATGGCACTTGAAAGCGTGCTGGACTTCCATTTGAATCTTTCTTAACAAATGATTCCACACGATTATGGATGGACCATAATCGTGGTGAAATCAGGATTATGGTTGTGATGCCCATGATGAACATTGAAATTGCCAATCCACTTTTCCAGATGGAAATTAATGCGAAAAGTATAAAAATGGGAAAGAAGTATATTTATAATTGTTTGTTATAAAAGACAGGACTATCTGGGGTTCATCACGATTGGTTTATAATTATAATGGATGATGTATGGTAATGATTTATGGACTGAGTTACATATCTATATTCTTTATTTTTGAAAATTTCGTTCCTCTGTATCTATATTAGGAATATTCGATAGGGCCTGTTTAACCCATCACGAATTGCCAGAATTACGATGAGGTTAGCTCAGATGGTAAGATGTTCAATGGGCCGAGCTTTGATTTCTCTAAAAATTTGAAGATATAAATTCTCCAGGAGAAAGTTTAGATTCCTTACTATACAATCTACCAGTCACCTCAAAATAACGATTGGCCAAGTCTTAACAAGAGTTTTAATATTTTGCAAGTAAAAATCATATGACATTACTTTAAACATATTTAATGCCGATTAAGAAAATGATTTTATTTTCTTTATCGTATGATAATTTCTTTCAACATATGGACTTTAAAGTGATGCCATGTGATTATGCTAAAGCAAGTATGTCTCTCAAAAATACAAATTTAAAAGATAATTGTATATTATCTCAAAGTCAACGGCAATGCCGGACATTTATGTAAAATATAAGTTCAAATAAAATTCAATAAATTTAAATAATGAAGTGTGTAATGTAAAAATGTCAAATGCTTTATGTTATGTTTTGAATATTTATAATGAAAACATTAAATTTTAATAGCATATATAATTATTATCAATATAAAAACTATATATAGGTACTATATATATGCATATTTTGAGCAAAAACTTCATTATACCAAAACAAATGATATGACAATAGGATTGTTTCTCACACGAACAGTTTAGCATTGTTCAAAGAAGTTTGTAAGATATTTTGTCATAATTTTTATCTGATATTAATGATAATATTGTTCATTAACAAAGTAAAGAAAAATAAAAAGTACTTTTATATTACAGATGCATTTACTTTAAGTTCAAATTTGAAAATCACATTAATTTAACTTATTTCTGTTAATTTACTAGTTAAATGTTCTTGGAATCATTTTTTTTTTTTAATTAGAGAGACGCGCAAACAATAATATTTATATTATATCAATTGCATACATATCAAAAAGTAATTTTCCTTAATTAACAAATTTCGTTTTTCAAAATTATATTCATTATAATTTAGTTCCACTATAATTTAGTCCAAATGTATGCTGTTATATTTTCGTGCTGAAAGTCAATTTTTATTATTGTTATTTATTGACATTAATTTCATTAAAATTTTGACATTTTTTACGAAGTTCATGGTAAACATAAATCGCTTTTAGTAAGACCTTGACTACATGACCTAAACTATAGTTCACTTTACCATTAACAGATAGGTTACTGCCACATGCTACTCAATATATAAAGCAGACTGATTGTCGTTTCTCTATAATTCCTATAACAAAACATTGGAAACAAAATGAAAAGTTTGGTAAGTCATTTAAATTTTATTTATTCTTTATAAGAATGATTTTAATAAGTTCCGGATCTTTTTACCCAGATGATTATCCTTCTCCTTTCTTTCATCGTCTTATCATCCTGTTATCCCTATGAAGATGTTAGGTATCTAAGTGGATATGGAGGAAGTGGAATCAGTAGGAGTTATGATGATAGAGGATATGAAGTAAATCGTGGAGTATACGGAAGATTTGGAGGCTATGCTGGACCAGGTTCAAGATATGGACATGGTTATTATTAAAGATAAAATTTCAAATGTACAGTATATGTGTTCAAATTTGTTTTGTCAGTAAATAAAAATTTATTTTCTATAATTTTTCTGTTTTCTTTCTGATTTAATTTCTGATACTAAAATATGAAACCGTTATAAAAATTAAACAACGTTGTATAAATAAAACAATGACAAAAACTTCAACAGATTTATAACTATATCATAACATACTTTATTAAAAATATTTTCTGTTATGTATCTCAAATATAATAAATTTAAAAATTACATTACTGAAATTGGAAATAAAAGATTTCTCTTATACGCAAATGTAATTCTTTGAACATTTGAACAAATTTGCAATTATCTAATTGATACAAAATGAAAATGAAAATTTTTAAATTATTTTTTGTTTATTATGACTAGCGATTGTGTTCGAGAATCCCGTTTGGAGAAATCTCGAGATTTACAAGAAAATTTCGATTTCCTATTCGGGAAAAATTTTCTATTTATTTATTTCGGGATTTCCAATTGTCGAAATAAAATTCTTAGAAAACTCGGGAATTAAAAAAATTCTATGAATTCGTATCACAAAAATTCATAGTAATATAATAATTTTATTTTTTCGCAGTGAAGTCTTCAAGTTAATAAACGGAACAAGTCAAGTGATTTATTCGCTAATTTTATTTTTCAAAAAGATAATTATCTAAAACTAATCACAAAATAATACTTAAAACAAGCATATAGTACAGTAAAATAACATATAGATCAATAAATATATAGATCAATAAATTATACAAAAATCGTTCATTTTCTTGCAATTTTAAATATTTCTCTTGTTGTAAATGCCGCCATGTTGTGACATGGAAGATTTATGACAACGTTTACGTAAGCAAAGCCAGAACAAATTTCTAACCCATTCAGCAGTTCGTCAGAGTAACAATGACATATTTTGATGTCCATGGTGTAAACGGGAGTCTATCAGAGAATATGAGTGACTAGTTAGCCTTCAATCATTCCCCTAAAAACCTCACCTTCACCATAATGGCCAGGGAAGCTAGAGCTCTCTTACAAAATTACGTAGCCAAAATAGGAAGGTCTTAAACTTTTTCTAAGCAATGTATCTGACAATCTATATATTCGAATACAGTGACGTATAAAAAATAAGTAATGATATAGGCTAAAAAACTCATATACATCTGTATAAGATTGGGCACAGACAAGGCAGAAGTGGAAGGTATAAGTTGTTAAACTTTTCATTTTATCTTTAGAATGTTTCCTATTTATTAAAAATAAAGTGACAAATATAAATTACTTCATTAATTATGGTTTCGTGTTTACGATTTCCCATGCATATAAAATATTCAATTTATAAAACTATTAGAAAGTAATTATAAGATTTTAATAGAATGACTTATTTTACATCATAGATTCTTTAATGAAGATTTTTAATTAACGGCATGAATATATTTATTTTTAAATTTATATATAAAATTTAATATAGATTAAAAGAAGTATTTTTTATTTGCATTTTAAAAATTTGCTTGATGGGTATCAATCTGAAACGAAACTTCTAAAAATCATGTTAAATCTCACAATTTAATGTAAAATACTTACTATATATATATACACACGTACAAAGGTTATTATTTTTTAAGAGAAATAAAATTTAACGCATCTGTCTATGCTCGTACATAGACTTACTTCATATTAATAATTATAAACACTAAAAGAGTTTATAGGAATATAACAGACCGTAATTTTTTTTAATATAATAGATATAATAATAAATCAAATATTTTTACAAATTACACATTCAAGTGATTTCATCAAACTTTTTTGCTTTTTACTGTTTAGTTATCATTGAATATTTTATATTTTATTTTGTTATTTTTGTGTAGTTTGCAGCACTGAAACATTAGCCTTGTTTCTCAATACATTCTGACAACGCCCATATTTAATATCATTATCAAGTGTTAAATTATGATGAAACACTAGAAATTAAAAAAAAATTAATAAATAAAAATAAAATGAATATAGATAAAGTATTTCAATTCCTGTGACATTATTTTTATTCTTTATTAGAAATAAAATTTTAGGAATTGAATAAATTAAAACTATAAACAAAATTTAATAGGTTCCTGTGCATGTTTAACAAAATTCATATCCTCCAACATATCATCCGAATTCTCTGTATTGTCTTCGATTTAGTTCGTATCGTCTATCGTCATAACTTCTTCTGATTATACTAATTCCATATTATCTCAGTTATGTGACATCTTCATAGGGATAACAAGATGATAAGACAATAGAAAAAGAAGCATAATCATCTGAAGAAAGAAAAGGAATTTATGAAGATAATCATTTTGCCTGAGAGTGAATAATACTAAAATACAACTTATCAATATTTTTATTTCGTTTCACGTATTTTGTTATCTGGAAATATAAAGACATAATAGGGAATTTATGAAAGTTTTATGTTTCGTATAGTAGGTTTAAAATTAATGCAATTATTTTGATTCATATTATTGATATATCTTCTTTTTTCTATTGTCTTATCATCTTGTCATCCCTATGAAGATGTCAGATAACTGAGATAATATAGAATTAGTTGAATCAGAAGGAGTTATGACGATAGACGACAACAACTAAATCGAAGACAGTATAGAGGATTCGGAGGATATGTTGGAAGATATGGATTTTATTAAACATGGACAGGAACCTATTAAATTTTGTTTATGATTTTTTGAAATTCTGTCCAAATCATTACTATTTACTATTCGTGAAACAACGTTTTAATAAGATTAATATAATACATTTAATAAAAGTTTTTAAAGGTTTTCTTATGACTTCTAGAATTACTACATTTTAAATACATATAAAAAATAATAAAATATAAAGGTTTTTTTTAAAAAATCAATATAGTTGAAGAATGAAAATTCATACTCTAATTCAGTGATGTACAGACTGAAGTCCTCCTCACCATATGTTGTTTTAACAAATCACATTGCAATAAACGAAATATTTGTAAATTTGAACAATGCATTTTCAAAAAATATTTTTCTCATGTGAAATTATTTTTACAATGGTTTCTATACTAATGTTTTTAAAACAATAAGGAAAAAATAATAATCATATTCCTAATAATAAAACTGTATTTAAATATGTGAAACAGATAATTTTAAAAAATTGTACATGCGCACAAGGTAACACTTCCGCTTAACTAATAAAAATTTAAAGTCAATTTTGTGTTTGTTTACTACAAATTTCGAACCTAACAAAAATAATTATTAAATCAATGCAACACCACGCATCCAATTAAAAATTTTTTGTTTACTTTTGATTACGTTTTTCTATAATATGTAATTAATAAACATATGAAATATAGATTTTTGTGATTTTTTGATGGCTCTCCTATAAGTCACAATGAATTTATGCGGCCCTTGGTCTTAACAAGTATGTGCATCCCTGCTTCTAATATAAGAAAATTGCAATATTTTTATCATGTTTTCATTATTTATGATGAAAATATTAAATTATAACATTATCTATGATTTTAAGGACATTTAAAAGTTTTACATAGATAACCGATGTTTTGTACAAAATTATTTTACTACAATATATGGGAATGCTATGTATGTAGATACCGACTGTAATCATATATCTAAATAATGAAATTTTCTTTTCATTAGTTGCATATCTATGGACATACAGTACTAAGTAATTTAAACATCAATTAATTCATTTTTTTTCGATATTATATGGATTACATTATTATTTTCATTATTAATAATAAATATTATTTATTAAAAATATATCTCTATGTTCTTCATTCTTATAACAAATAAATTAAGTTTAATTTAAAGCTCTGAATTTTATTATACTGAATTTTTTAGAAGTTTAAATTTATTAAAATTCCAACATTTTTATGAAGTTCATGGGAAACATAAAACACCTTTAATACAACCTTGACCACATGATCTACCTTTAATAAGTAGGTTATTGTCGCCTGCCTGGCAATATATAAAGCGGATTTGCTGTAGTCTTTCTATAATTCGTGATAACAAAGCATAGAGTCAAAATGAAAAGTTTGGTAAGTCATATTTGAGACTTTTAATTTATTCTATATAAGAATGATTATCATAATAAATTCCGGATCTTTCTACAGATGATTATCCTTCTCCTTTCTTTCATCGTCTTATCTTCTTGCTATCCTTACGAAGATGTTAGGTATCTGAGTGGATATGGAGGAAGTGGAATCAGTAGGAGTTATGATGATAGAGGATATGAAGTAAATCATGGAGGATATAGAAGATTTGGAGGATATGTTGGACCAGGTTCAAGATATGGACATGGTTATTATTAAGCATAAAATTTCTGATGTACAGTATACATATATAAATTTATTTTTATTAAAGCTATATTTTTTATAATTTTCTTGTTTTGTCTCATTATTTAATTGTGAATATCGAAAATATTTTAACGGTACGAAAATTTATATCTGCCATTTTTAAACGGTTGTAAGTTCAAAGTTATGTGATATGGAAGATTTAAAAATTAATGAAAAATTTCCATAAGATTTATTAATAATGAATGCATGATCATAAAATAGTATTTTTATTTTTATTTTGAAAATAGGCTGAATATGAAAAATTTATTAATTAGTTATTTAAATCTTTAATAATGCAATTATATTCTGTGAAACTAGATAAATAACTGGTTACATTATGCAATAAAGAATCAGTCTATTAGAAACAAAAGAAAACCAGAATTTGTTTTGTTTCTTTATTTTGAATTTTTGTTTCATATATTGATCTAACTTTTAGAACTTTAAATATAATTTTGAATGGTGAAAAGTACTTTTCACCATTCAAATTATCTGATACTTCTTTTTTTCAGTAGGAGCGCATCATTAATGATATTGTATAGAATATAAGAGATTAAATGTCAAAGAAATATATATTTTAACATTTTGTCTCTTCATAAATGGTTATTGAATCGCATAACCTATGAACTTGCAATATAGTTCTGTAATATAAATGAAATTTGTAAGGAAAAAAAAAATGAAAAAATTTGAAACATTCCATAAAAATTATTTGATTATTTTTGTAGATTTCTTTATAAATATAAAATGTCTCGAATCCTGAATCTATCATTAAAAAATTAAAATTGGTTTTAATTTTATATAATTATATAGTTACATGAATTCAATATGATCAATAAATAATCAAGCTAAATTTAATGCAAAATTTTAAACATGCGAATTCACATTAAAAAAATTTCGCGATTAATCAACAGTAATAAAAAAATTATAGAACAAATAATTTAAGTGTTTTACAATGAAAAAATATAAAAAAAAAAAAAAAAATGCACATCAACCCGAATTCAAACCCACTACCTTCAGATTATGAGCCCCATATTTATCGAGTGCGCCATCTGCACACCTCGTGATCTGTTATCTATCCATCGCTTCTAAGCTGAATTATCAAAAGTTCGATTTTTCAAGTGTTAAAAAATACTATTAGAAGGCCATATTCAACGAAAAGCTCAGACACGTATTCACTCATTTTTGATGTATTTTCATCATACACAAGCGGATCAAAATCGGTGGGGGGTCAGCTGTGTCCTCCCTTGTAAGTTCTATATAATAAGCAAAATTAATATTTGTTAAATGCAGTTTAAATGAAATTTTATAAAGATTTTGCCTGTTTTACAATATTGTAAGTTTTATTTATTTCTTAAAAAATAATAATAGTTTTAATAAAAAATTTAATTTTTGCTACTAGAGGGTGAAACATGTATTATATTATAAAAAACTCATCAATGCTCATGAACAATAGATCAATGCAAAAATTGTGTGGGAAATTTGAATAAGAGAGTTGTAAACAGTTGCAAATGACATGCATTATGTGTACCAAATGTAATTGGGCATCATTAATATGACATATGGAATTGGATTGCAGCATGTTAAAAATCATTTCATGGTTTTAACAAAGTTTAGTAAAGTTTTAATAAACTAAATTAGCCCAAAAACCAGAATGGTAGTCAGATAATGAAAATGTTATCTTAACCTCCATTTTAAGCCATGTTTTGCTCTCCATCTAAAGCCATGTTCAGCACCACCAGGGACAATACCATCTCTGGTGGCACTAAATTTGTATACAATTGGGCCTCGGGTACAATTGAGGGCATTGAATAAAAATAAGAGTGGTGATGCATAAAGAAGAGTAAATAAGAAAATTTTAAAAAATCATCTGTACATGTTACATCTGTTATGTAACAAAGTTAAAGTCTTAGTAATTATTTTCCAAATAAACAAACAAAATACAAGTAATAACTAATCAGTGGACAACAAACAATTGTTGTGGTCTTAACAAGCAATTGTTGCCAGGTGAACATGTCACACATTAAATCTAACATGCATTTACAGGAATATGACTTGTTTACAATACAATATTATAAATAGGTAACATGTATGAAATCTAATTTAGATTGTTTCAGAATTGTGGGACAAGCAGTTAACAATATTTCAAATGCAATAAGTTTTTAAAAATTTTTAATTCATATTCAATACCTTCCATCTTTAGTGAATTATGGATCACATACAAAACAAATTGTATTATTTTTGTTTCAATAAAACAGCAATTTACATGTGAGTATTTTTATACATTTTCTTACATGTCTACCATATGTTTCTGTTTCTTCTAGTTATTACTAATAATAAAAGTATAGTAAGTTTCTGTCAGTATAATACTATTTGATGTATATAATCAATGTATTTATCATACTTTTTATTACAATATTAATAAAAACTAGGGACTGAAATTGTAAAAAAAAACTGTTAACCATTAACATTTATTTATATCTATTGAATCATCTATGTTAATTGGTAAATAAAGTGTGTGTGTTAATAAGGAACAATTACTTTAATAAGGGCAAATTAAATTAAAACTATTAATTGATTTTTAATTACATATTGATGCATTTTTTTAAATTAATTATTTTTTGATAAATTTAATTTGATATTTGACAATTTAATATCAAATATATCTATCTAATGCTGAGCAAAGAACAAAACCCAGTTTATTAGTTTCATTAATATTTTAGTTTGTTTGTCTTTTGCTGTCTAATGCAAAAAACCACTGCATATCTGATATCATGGATGCTATTTTAATAACACAACTATTGCAAAACACTTTGATTCTGGCAAGAGAAATTGCACTTTTTCAATTATATAAATTGTTATATCTCTTGACAATTTTATGCCCATATTATGATAATACACAAATTTTATTTTTTTTTACAAATAATATCATGGCTGAACTTAAGAAAAAATATAGACAATACAGTATTGAATATTTAAACTATGGCTTTATTCAATCATCTACAAACAATACATTACCAATGTGACTGATTTGTCAAAATTTTTCCATGGGTACTAAGTAATTTTTTTCTGAAAAAAGAGGTGGTAGGCCAAATAAATTTGGGAACCTCTGTTCTAAAGAGATCCTTTTTGTAGAATAAAGATTAATTGATTTCATCCTGATATAATCCATCCGATGATTATCTAATTTATTAAGCAATGTCTGATTAATAAAACCTGATGAATTGGTTAATAAAACCAATTATTGATTATCTACTGACTAATTAGTCATCCTTAAATAATAAGCACAAATATAGTTCCCAGATTTACTGCTTTAGTCGGTATCTTTCTGATAATTTACTATTTATACAGCACTAAAAAGCAGACCGAAAGAAATCAATAACCTTTATTATGAGAATCATTTTCAGCTTTCTTATGCCATCTTAAGCTCTTACAAAATCGTTTGGGTTGCAGAACAGAATATTTTACAACAAAGACAAAATGGTAGTATTAAAGAACTCAATAAGCACAAAATTTGCCTTATTGTAAAAAATTTTGAGATCTATGTAACTTTCTATGAAAATCAATATAATAAAATACAAATGAATATGATTTAAGAGATCGTATAAAATTTTCAATAAATATCTAAAAATAAAACTTTTTAAATAAAAAAAACTGCATTAATTAAAATCAATGCAAAAAGTTTTGTATATACAGATTTATATAGAGACAATCCCCAACTTATGTAGATCTATACTTTTACCATGCAACCCAGACTCCACCAGAAAAATTAGAGATATGAGGCTCAGAATCGAATCAGATCTTCTAAGATGGCGAACAACTATTTTACCATCTCACTTATTGCTTGTTGTTTAATATAACTATTTTTAGTATTACATCATTGTGACACACTAGTACTGAATAATGCATGTTCTGACATGTTTTCACTTAGGGTTTTACAGAATAATCCATTTACAATAACTTAAGGAACACACACACACACACCACACACACCACACACACACCACACACACACACCACACACACACACCACACACACACACCACACACACACCACACACACACACACACACACACACACACACACACACACACACACACACACACACACACACACACACACACACACAGGTAGTCCTTGATTTATGATGGAGTTTGGTTTGAACTACCATCATAAATTGTAAATGCTCAAAATTTATGGATTGCCAATATAAGTATTTATTATTACATTGCACTTTATTGAAATAAATTTAATGAACACAAAGAACCAGACACAAAATGGATGCTTTTTGTATATCATGCTATTTGTCAAATACAACTCTACCATTAGTCACTTTAATCCTTTATCAATTGCATTAACCAAATCACAGGATTTATTAATAATATCACTGTCAAAAGTGCAAGTGGTCATAAGTTAAAGATTAACTGTGTGTATGTTTGTGTGTTGTATGCATATTTTTATATACAGTAACATCTCGACTTATGTTAATTTAGAGATAAGTGACTTCTCATCCTGCTCCTCTCCCACTTGTTTGTTTTGCAATTACATAGTGCATATATATGTATGTACATATTTAATTTGCTGATTTGTTGATTAAAAGTTTTTAATTACAACTATATATTATAAACTTTTATAATTTGTTGTTTTCTTGATAGTAGGAGCCAGTTAAGAACCTAATATATATGTACCTGAAATTAGATTTTGGAATCTCTAGGCACCCCGACTTACATTATGCTTCCCAGTCCCACTTATTACATAACTTCAGTGTATTACTGTATATAAAAATATGCATACAAATTTTTAAAAAATTAAGCAATTTGAGCTGATGATGATTTCCATTAAAATTCCATAGAACATTTCAATTAGAAAGGAAATCTAATTCAACTCTAAATTATTATTTATTTTCAATGACATTCTACTTGAATGAAATAAAGAAATATCAGCTATCTTTGTAAAATGCAGTCAATAGTCAAAATTTATACTGTTTTGAATTATCAATTCTGGATTTTTGTTCTATTGATTGAGTCTGTTTTATTTTATTTATTTTTAGGTGTATAAATTTTGCAACAACACTAATTGCACTATTAGAAAATTCAATTTTGACAACTATCCTTCTCATGTTAGCAACTTAAAATTATTTGCACATCGACCAATTATTATTCAGGTAAATGTTTTGTTTAAAAAATTATTGACTATTATAAATTTGTATTGAATTTCAAATGTAAACATTAGTAAAATTTATTTTTTTTTAAACAGATATAAGATCATTTTTATTACAATAATATTTTCTAGTAAATTTTATTATTTTCTGCTTGTTGTTATCAACAGATCATTAATTGTGTGAGAATGAAAAACATATACAAAATTTAAATTTTGAAGATAAATCCAAAGAAAGGAAATTTACATAATTTATAAGAGATCTGTTAAATTATGTAAATTTTTAAGATCTCTTACTATATCTAAATTATTGCATAGTTTCAGCACATGTTTGCATATGGAAGTATAAGTCAGTCCTGGTTTATGAGAGACTGATTTTATGAGCAAACATAATTTGTACTGAAAATTCAATTTATGAACTTTAACTTGTTATAAATTTCTTGTATAAATAGAGTAATGTTTTAAAAGTTGATTAAAGCATGCCTTTTTAATGTGGAGGAATATAACCAATACTGATATCATCTATCCTGTTTTACACCATCTAGAATCCTCATACATGTATTTCAAATAGGAAACAGATTTGAATCTGGATCCTTAGAATTGAAAACTATATAGTCTTCAGAAAGTACTACTTCAGAATATATTTCAGAAAGTATATTCATTTGGCTAATCCTGTCAATCCTGTGTTGATTCATAAATTCCAAGCTGAACCCAATCAGAAAAAATCTGATGTGTAAGACTGGAATTGAATCTGGATCTCTAGTTTGCAATGTAACACTTTATCATGTGGTGATCCAGTACAAAAATAATGATGATTAGTTGAAATCTTACAAACTAAATGGCTATGAATATTACATAATGCCATTTTCATTGAATTCAAATGCTTTTGTTATGTTTTCTATTTTTTGATGAAGCATGCAGTACTATATCATATTATTTGTTTTTGATTTAATGCTTATATTGAATTATTGTGATTAATGTTTTCTTGCAACGAATACTTTATGAAATTGGTAAATCACACAGATATCAATTTTTGGAGACATTTTCAATTTTTTCAAAGCTTAGTTCAAAGGATTAAAGCACTACATGCAGTCATAAGCTATCAAAACACTTTTTAATATTAATCACAATAGTAAAAAACGTTTTCGGTATCATGGATACCCTCCTCAGTTACATGGAATACTTTATAGAACATAAATCGAACAAATTATAAATATGACTGCATGTAGTGCTTTAATCCTTTGAACTAAGCTTTGATACAATTAAGCAGTTTTTGAAAAGTTAGTTTATAATTTTCAATTTTTATGCTACTTTGATTATAAAAGTCTAGTAAATAGAATCCCATCATATTCCTGTGAACTTTAAGCTGCTTTTCAATCAGTGGTTATTAAGTGGAATACTGCCACCAAAATCATGCACACCTCTAATGAGGTTAATTGGATGATTAACCATTTTCATACAAACAATTAATAAAATTAAGCCTAATTAATATGCAAAACTTAAAATTATTGTGTCACTTAATTTTCATCAAAATCTTTTGAACTTTACAATTTATTATGTTTTTTATTGGGTCATTCCATGTCAAATCAACATATTTTAAGAATCGTTCCAGGTCGACCACCTTCAATTTTGTTTAAATTTTTATTGAATGTTTCTGGAGGTCTTGAAAGAGATCCTGCAAAATTTAAGCTTCATATGACATATATTCATAACACTAGGGGTTCTCAAATGAAAGATGGTTTTTCAGTGCAGATAAATTTGCTAAGTTTTTATCAAGTTTGATGCTTTATTATTCTGCAATGAACATCATTTGCATATTGGAATTTGGCATTCTGAGTAAACTTTTGGCACAGAATTCAAAAATGACAATATCAAAGGCTAGAGTGCAGTATATTTTCTGGAATTTTACCCCAAACTTGCTAATAAATTTTGTTGTGACAACTTTAAGCCCAATTTCGATAACTATTTGTTAAATGGCAAAAGCGTTGCAAGCTTTAATATTTGGGCAACATATAGCCAACTAGGCTGATTGAGCAATCTAGAAGTATCAACCCCATTGCATTCTTAGTTTTTGTGTTATTATTTAAGAAAGTTGCCTCAGAAATCTCGAAACACTAAATATGGTCATTTTTAGAGGCGAATATCATCCTGAAGGACCCTTTCAATTTTATTTCTAATAACACCACTGGAAAGTGCAGATTTTGTTCTTTACAAATCTATGTTTTTTTTTATCTTGGGATAATACACTTCAATCTCTAAGTCTTGCTTTAAAGATAACAATTTTAGTTGTGTCCGACAAGTGCTTGTTTATTGTCTTCTAGCACACAGGCTGGTTCAGAGACCACAGCTGTTGCAAGTTAACATACCTGCACCTGTTAAGAGCAGGGTTGCAGAGTCAGAGTCGGGAGTCGGAGTTGGAATTTTAAACTGCCCGGAGTCTGAAGTCGGAGTTGGACCTTACAAATTTTAGGAAGTCAGAGTTGGATTTTTTTAAAAGGCGGAGTCTGAGTTGGATCATTTGGCATTTGATTCTGCAACCTTAGGTTGCAGAGTTGGAGCTTTTTGGGTGGAGTTCGAATCAGTTTTTTAAACTGTCAGGAGTCGGAGTCAAATTTATTTTAAAAGGTGGAATCGGATCATTTGTCATCCGACTCTGCAATCCTGGTTAAGAATAAAATTGGCAATATTGCAATCAAGCAAGCATTACTATTATGGCTTTGTTGATTGACAGCCAGAAATTTCATTAATTATCTTTTGTTTAATATGACATTATATGTTGGTTGTTTTTAATATTTTACTATGTGTAACGGTACTTTGTATTATTTTGCATATACATTTACATGGCTTTGTTTTACAGATTCTTGAATATATAAATTTACATTTTAAAAATGCAAATAAACGTATTTTAAAAAGAGTTTTTGACTGAAGAAGAAATGATGTCACAAAACTTTCGTGCATTATATCTTTTAAATAGAGCTTCAAATCAAAAAACGCAACTATACCTTTTACTTGGATTTTATTCTCTACAAGTCTGAAAATTTTGGCACAATCTTTTTGAATCACTCTGTATAATTACATTCAAAAGCTCATATCACTCTAAAAAAATATGGTATTTATTATACTGTAAGAAACCAAGAATTATGTAAAACACAAAAATAATACTATAATTAATGAATAGCAAACAAAAAACACACAATTGCATGATGAAACAATAAACAAAATGAACAATGATCACTAAAAGGAAAAATTTTACACATAGGGCTTCTATGAATTAGTATTTAAATGACCGTGGCAAAATTTTTGCGTCAGTCAGTCATCAACGTCTTAAAGAAAACAAATTAAGAGAATAACCAAAATTTGCTTTGCTTATTTTGGACATCATACCTTTTAAGTGGGACAGTGTTGCTAGATAGGACATTTGTGACCAAATACCAGATATGATTAATACTGAAAAGATGCTTTTTTGGAAGTGTAGCATATCAGACACTATAAAGATTTTTGCATATATCAAAAATAATCTTCAATATTACAATAAGAATGAGAACTCTGAGGATGCAATTTTTTGAATAAATTATTGTAAACACCAAGACATCAATAGACTTAAGTGATGAGGATGATAACTTCTGAGCTTGAATGAATGATTAACCAGGATTCCAGGAAATTTATTACAGAATTGTTTCCTTGCTGTTTTATGTGAGAAGGCAATGAATACAAACATGTTGAATTGTTTTTAGCATAAATATTTTTCTTTGATCTATATCATTTGTTTCAGAATTTATTACAATATTTTTGTTGATCAGTAAAATAGCAATTTCTCTTTTGCTTTTCACTTTTTTAATTCTATGTAAAACCATATGATTAAATATAACTTTACAAATTCTAATCCCAATAGCTGGTTTCACTAATTTATTATAATTCATTATATATATATTAGAATTTTATTTATTTGTCCTTGTTATTTAAAATAATTTAATAATTTTAATTATATATAGGAAGTTTTAGATCAAGCAGGAGCAGTTATATGGATTGATGTTAACTTCAAAATAATTTCCAGTCAAATTGATGGTGTGCTCCAAAAAGCTCAAAAGGAAGGACTTGTTTCTTGGAGTATTGATCAACCCACTTCAACGCTGACTCATCCTAAAATGTTTGATTATTTTCAAACTAGACAAGATAATTTTTACTTTCATCGCATGGTGGAACCCAGTCACATTTTACTCTATAATACAGGACTTATCCATCAGCATTTGATGCTTCCATGGGTGCAGTGTGCCTTGACACCTGATTGTATAGCTCCTATTGGAGCTCAGAGTACTGGATGTCGATTTGATAAAAAGCCATTATATCGATATTCAGGTTGTCACAGATATGATATGTCTGCATTGAATGTGATATTGGGGATCATGTTTGATTATAACAATTGCTATGTTGCTAGCAATGAAGATAAGTTTTTCCAGAAAATAGAAGAGCGTTTAGATAATGAAATCATGACAAAAGAAAATACAACAAGTACGGTTCATGAAATAATCCAGGGAAAAACTGCATAAAATTAAATGCAATTTCAAAAATTTTGCTATAAACCAGAAATGAGCCCCAATATTGTCAAGTCATTGTAAGTCATCTGGCAAATTCCATTGTTGCCTTAAATGTCATATTAAAATATTGCCAAAGATGAAAAAAGAAGACAATAAGAAGAATTTAAATTTTATTTTATGCCTGGAATAAACTTTATCATTATATATATATAAATATATTTTTTTTTTTGCCATATATAACTCCGTCCATGTGTTTACAAACATTCTGTTCATATTTCAATTCTCTAGTCGTCAGTTACAACTCTATCTAAAACTGTTTGATTTTTCACTTTTTATGTCAAATTAGATATAATGAAAATTGAAACTTTTTCTACTATAGACCAACTTAAACTTATGATATAAAATTTTAATATCAATTTTCTGCCAAATTCTTTTATGATTCTCTTTGCAACTTGATTGGAATATTATTGATATTAAAGGAGCCACCATACATGACAATGTGCACCATCAAAAATCTAGATGAGCAATGTGATTAACTTCAAAACTTCTTTCTATACAAATCAAAATATTTCGAGATGATGACAATAAAGAAAACGAAGGATATGCTTTTGTGTTTTCAACAGAATAAAAGTTGTCATTATTTCTGCATCCTCTGTGAGTTAACATACAATTCATCAAATTTTCTGTTTGTTACACTAGTCATTTTTCAATTAATTGCTGGATAGTCATTTCTGATTTGTACAAATTGTAAATTTTTGTTTAATATTGTTGTAAGGTGAGTACCGTCCACAAAACTTGCTTTCTGGAAATTAAAGTGATAATTTTTTTTGTTTTACTTATATCTAATCAGTAAACTATATTTTATAAACTATTAATTTCTCCCTGTTTATTGAAGATACTTTTATTTAACAGAGATGTAAAAATCAATGAATTTCTCTTGAAAATAAAGATAAATAAATTTGGTGTTGCTGAAATTTAAATTTTATGATTTATTTTTAAATTTTGTAAACTTTTATTGGAAAGACACAAAATAAATATATTTTTTGTTTTTTAACATATATACACACCAACATATTTATACATAAGTTCTTTTCAAAATCCAAATTAAATAATATCTCTAGCTTCTCTATTATTTTACTTTGTTCTCCAACCTATTAATATTAAGCAGATATGGACAGCAAATTGTAAGCATTCCAATACTCACAAATTACTACTATTATCTTTGATGTTGTTAGATGAAGGATTGCATTTATAGTGCAGGCCAAACTCTCCTGAAAAGTGCATATATGATCATCAAGGTGGCATATCCCATTGGAAGAACAGATTTCTGTGAAATAAAAATCCAAAATTGATATATTTCACAGAAATCTGTTTTCATATTCATATTCATATATTCATATATTTTTAAGTTAAATTTACTAATAAAATATTTTTAGAGAGACACTGGTATTAGATAATATAATAATAAATTATAATGACCATTATTGCAGTAAATACAGTATGAATAATATCAGATGTTAAAAAAAAATTAATCAATATAATAATTTATCAGTCGTACATTTCCAAATCGAAGTTTTCATTTACTTGATTTTGAATGCATATTTTTTTAAAATACAGTGGTGCCTTGGCTAACGACGACTGGTAGTAAGAAAAAAAATGTCTTGGTTAACGACTCCTATTATGTGAACCTCTATCAGTTCTAAATCCCATTATTTTCCGATCTCACTCATCCACCTGTGGGAAGACATTATTGAATAGAGAGCAATCACACGACGTAGCTCAGTATGTTTCATCAATCATAGCCAGCTGTTTACATTTTCCGTATATTGTTTTTTCTTGTAGTGTACTGTGCTTTATTTTAAAATTTGTGGTTATAAATGCATTTTATGATGAAATAAATATTTAAGCATTTATTTTCTATGTATTGGTTCATATAGATAATAAATCGGCGAATGCATGTCATTGTTCGTGATCAAAAGACAAAATCAAATCTCATCTGTATACAGGGCCGAATTAAGACCCTTAGATGCCCTAAGCACTAACTAATTTTGGTGCCCCCCTTACACTTGTAATACAAAATATATAAAATGTACTTACATTTTAATAGATTAAACAGCTAGAGCTGTGTACTATTAGAATAGTCATTAAGCAACTTTGAGGGTGTTTGAGTCTTTGAAAGCAAAAATGAGGTTATGAATGTACTTGCAATTAACACCAATGACAGTTAGCAACTAAACTAAGAATTTCTTATGAGTAGAACCTGTCACTTGCGCTGTTTTAAATGCATCTAAATTTAATATTAACTAATAGAAGTGTTATTTATGATTAAATATTTGAACATTAAATATTCTTTATTTGTTCACATTTAACCAAATTTTTATAAATCACTATGATTATCAGTGTCTTTGCAAGGATAGGATGAATTAAAGCATAATTCCCAAATAAACTATTTTATTTTTTACCAATTATAAAAAAACAATTTTTCAAAAATTTACATTATTATACTTATTATTATACATAATTTACTAGATTTTAACATAAAACAATGTATAGTTTCTTTTACAATTGCTAATAAATACTTTCTTTTACAATTAATTCACCACATTTGCTAAGATGCATTTCGACCTAAGTGGTCCTCTTCAGTTAAGTGCAGGAATTATAAAATTTCAAACATGTTTTGTAAATGAAATATTAAAACGTTGCCATTCATTTGAAAAACGGAGTGCACTTCACATTTAGCAATGTGTGAAATCTTCAATTTCATTAAGGGAGTCTTCGAAAATTTAATTATCCACTTAATCCCCCTTTTTTTAAAAACATGCACTAAACTATATCTATCTGAAAGGCCACAAAATGACAATATACAGTTATTTATGTTCAAATTCCAATTGTTCTTTAATTAATTAAGATGGTTTAATAAATTAATGATGTTGAACAGTTATACTACACATATTTAAAAAATCTTTCCTAAATTATTCTCTTTAGTCATTCTTATTCAGCACTTTTAGAAGAAACTATACATTGTTTTATGTTAAAATCTAGTAAATTATGTATAATAATAAGTATAATAATGTAAATTTTTGAAAAATTGTTTTTTTTTTTTAGAATTGGTAAAAAATAAAATAGTTTATTTGGGGATTTATGCTTTAATTCATCCTACCCTTGCAAAGACACTGATAATCATAGAGATTTATAAAAATTTGTATAGCTTCCAATCTGCGAGCACAGTGTACTTTATTTTGCAGGATAAACATGATGACACAAGAGAGAACACTTTATAAACAGAATTTATTTATTTTTCATTAAATTTTGAAAATGACTATAAATTTAATTAATTTAATAATTTAAATGATAAATTCGGCTATGAAAAATTTCTGTGATGCCCTCTCTTCCCTTGATGCCCTAAGCACGTGCCTACTTTGCTTATGGGTTAATCCAGCGCTATATGTGTAATAATCGTTGAATCTACTGTATAGGCTGCTAATCAGTGTTTACGGGTTCATTTGTCAAAAAACTCCGAAGTGAGCCAAATTGTCTTTCTGTAATCAGTGTTTACGGGTTCGTTTGTCAAAAAACTCCGAAGTGAACCCGATTGTCCTTCTGGTGAAGATAGATAATTAAAAACTGTTTTCACGAACAATTCATATTATTAGTGTTAATTTTTTGTAGCAAATATAATACTGTAAATAAATGATATTTTCCATATTTTTAGGACATTTTAAATGAGTTTATCTGCATTTTTAATATTTACTATGGTTGTGGGGAGGAGCCGGAACAAATTAATTTTCAATTAAATCTTATGGGGAATCGCGCCTTGGATAACGACAGTAATTCTGGAACACGTTACCGTCGTTAACCAAGGCACCACTGTACTAGATATTCATTGAAAATGTTGAAAAACCCAACTATTAGTAACAGATTTTACTTAACGTATATGATTGTTTAAACTGATTTTTTTGACAGATTCTGTTAAACAAATATAACAACATTTGACAAAATAGTTATTTTCCATGTGAATAAAATTTCACAAAGATTATGTTCAATTTTCAACATATATAAGTATATTATGTTAATTTAAAAATGAACTACGATACTGTACTGTAATTTAATATTTGTGATGTGGTGTTGAAATAATTAAATAGGTGACGCGCGTGACGTCACGGTTCCTTCCATCCTCTTTGGTAGGCAAAATATTGCTATAAACAGTGTTACGATAAGAACGAATTCAGCAATTTGAAATTAATTTCTACGTTGATAAGACTGTAATGTTTGCAAAACAAGGGAAATTTGTTTTGCAAACATCTTACGTTTAATTATTTTGATGTTTTTTTTTATATGGTTACGAGTATTGTCCAAACGCGAAAAGGAGAGTCGCAGCGGTATAATGACGAGTGGGAATGGTTTCGGTTTCGATTAAATAGAAGCAGCTTACTGTGATAAAGACGCAATTATAAAAGTGTGAACCACTGTGTATTTCATTGACTGAGTGATTCAACAACTGATTCAGTGTGTGATGATAACGGTTATTAATTAAAGGTAAAATATTTACTAAAAAAACATATCGTTATTTTTTTATTCCGGATATATGTTACCGACAAAGTATGAAAAGCAGGCATTATAGAATGCCTAGCGTTTTTAGGCAAAGTATGAAACTATATTATATATACTTTGCCTAGGCATTATATAGAATGACAGATGCTATTTAGGCAAAGTATTAAGAGAGAGTCATGAAATCAATATATAAAAATACACGAAAGATGTTAAATTAAAATTTATTTATGAAAATTAAAAGGAACTTTAAAAATATCAATAATTTTGTCAAACTGGATGCAAAATATAACTTATAGCTTATATGTATAATTAAAATAAGTAACGTTTATAAATAAATACGCAATTTTTAATTAATCCTTTTACTGCTATGGATAAATAAATCCGTCCAGCTAAAGCTATTGGTATGGAATATGGACGTACAGGTATATATTCGTTAAAAATTGTTTCTATTCAAAAATACAAGAATCAGCGTTATCTATGAGTGCGAGATAATCACATATATTTAATTTGCTTATCAATAACAATAAAAATGTATTTGTATCCAAAGCACTTTCATTTGATAAAATATTATTTCTTTCAGCAAATGACAAATGTGACTGCAATAACATTGCAAAATAGCAAAATTATATTATTATATCATAATGAAGAGATTTTCATTTTGGACGAATTAAATCAATATTATAAAATACAAAAAAGATGTTAAATTAAAATTTATTTATTAAAAGGAACTTTAAAAATATCAATAATTTTGTCAAACGGTGCAAAATATAATGGATTCATTCTCTCTAAAAAAAAACTATCTGATGACTTTATTTATTTTTGTATTTTGAGCAGATTTTAGGAAAATTTTTTAAGTGAGCTGAACATTTTAACCAAACTCTTCCCGTACCCCTGGGGGTACGCGTACCACACTTTGGGAAACACTGGTTTAGAACATGACAATTAATCAAAACACTTCTATATGGGCATCGTTAGTTGCTTGGAGAATATCTCGCCTGTTCTCAATTTCTGTTCATACATTCTTAAGCATTTGTGGTCACAGTTACAATTTCTTGAATAATCCTGTCTCTCAAGTTCATTACACTATTTACTTTCCTTGCATGCATTCTGTCGTTTATGTAACCCCAGAAAAAGAAATACAGAAGTGTGATATGAGGAGAGCATGGTGGCCATGCAATAGGTCTATCTTGATTGATCCATCGGTCTGGGAATTTTTCATTGAGAAACTTGTACAGCTGCAGCCCAATGTGAAAGTATTTCATCTTGTTGGAACAACATAATCAGCTGTCTCCTCCGACTGAGGTTCCATAAAAACTTCAAAAATATCTAGGTAAATGTTTGATTAATTGTTGGCTCCAAGAAGAAAAAGGGACTATCATGTGGTTGCTTGTTAATCACACCAAACAGTTGTTTTAGGGCTATCACACTCATATTCCAAAACAACATGGAGTTTTTATAATCCCCATATTCTGAAGTTATGTTGGTTAATTTTATCTGACCATGGAATGTTGCACAAGTTTTTTCACTTGTGGGCATCATTTTTGCCATAGTGCAAGATGAAAGTGCTTGTTTGATGTTGCCACACAATATAGACAAAAATTCATTGAGTTATGGAATAAAATGCAGTGAATCTTTTTTTGGTATCTTTTCAGGATTTTTATCAGTTACAGTTCTTAACTTATTTATACCCTGTATTATTTATAAACTTGTCATTATATTTGCTGTTTCAATAATAATTTTATAAATTTTGTATTTGTTAAAATTATTATATATTTATATAATAACAATTAATAATATAATGTAATATAATATTATAATATACATCTAAATTATGATTAGTTAACTAATGTTTAAAATAAAACAGTACATATAGGAAATTATCCATATTTCTTTATTGTTGAAATGTTTTCAATCCTTAACTCTTTGATCATGAAATTTTTCTATCCCATTCAGAAATTTTTTAACAACTTTAATGGCTACTAGATTACATATTATGTCAAATTTAACTTCATTTTTTTATCATATTTTCTGATATGTTTTTATGTATATGTTATGTATATATAAAACAATTGTTTATTCAAATATTGTTTATTAATTTATCATCTAATATTTATACTATAATTGTATACTTACACATTAAACACTTTTTATCAGAAATTTTTTAAAACTTTTAAGAAATTTATTAATATAAATAAAAGAGATAGTTGCATACAGGAATATATTAAACCATTATTTCAAAATTTAATAAATACTTTAAATAAAACTCTGGAGTCAGATATATAATATATTAAAATATATAAAAAGAAATTTGTTAAAAGCTTTTTTGAATAAATATAATTAGAAATTTAATAGTTTGTTTACATGTGTCAAAAGCATTGGAACAAGACTTGTGGACTGACTAGAAGCCTAAATATTTTGAAACGTCAGAAGAGAGGACAATGCATTCATTGCAGAGAGGGCTGATGTTAATCCAAATATTCCTAACTAGCCAAGTCATATCCCTAGTGACTTATTTTTGAATTAAATTGCCAAATTAACAATTATTTAGTAATTATGCTACAGTGCCATCATCTATTGGTTTAATAATAATGATAAATTATTTTAAGTTTAGGCTAATGTGGCACCATTTGTAATATAATAATTAAACTAAAATTTTTTGTTAAATTTTAATTATGTTGATAATGTTGTTATTAAATAACAAATGGCACCAGTGCTTAGCCTAAATTTAAAATAATTATTAAACCAATAGATGGTGGCACTGTAGCATAATTAATAAGTAAATGTTAATTTGATAGTTTAATTCAAAAATAAGTCACTAGAGATATAATTTGGTTAGTTTAGTAATATTTAGATTACATAATCCCCTAGTTAGATTGAATTATGTTTTGCTGAAGTTAATAGTTTTAGCAACTACACATTTTATTAACCAAAATGACTCAGTCGCTGTCTCCAATGTCTGGCTTTGGTCCTTAAATTATTGATAGTTCACTAGCATATGATTATACACACAATACAAACTATTTGCAAGAATTACTAAACACAAACCTATTTCAAATATGGGTGCAAGCTGTTACAGCTTACTTTTGATAGTGCACTTACCATTAGATGTTAATTGCAATCTTATTGCCTTAATAATAATAATAATAATAATAATAATAATAATTCTTCCGATATTATTATTATTTAATTTTATATTCATTATTATTATTTTTTCAATTTATGGATGGTACCACATATTATCAACAATTTTCCATGTTGGCAATTTAACTAAGCCATAACACATTTGTTACAACACATTTTTTTCTCAAAATTTTTAATTGCCATATATTATCTTATTAATTTTGTATAAGTACATATGCTCATTAGTTGTTATTGTTAGCTGCATTTCTCTTTTTTATTATTATTAATTTTATAAGCTTTTATTATTAGTTTATATCTTTAATTGATTTTATTTATTATTACACTAATATTTTTATTTAATTTCTTTATTTTTATTACAATTAATAATAACTTTACTTTGCATGTTTTTATATGAATTCATGCAACTTTATTAATGTTTTAAAAATAACTTAAGAAAATTTCAGATGCTATATGAATTAAACAACTGTTGAACAAATTTTAATTTAAGAACAATTTTATTTATTTACATTATTTGTAATAATAATTAATAGAAACTCTTTAATTCTCTCAGATATTGAACTGGGATCTGACAAAATAAGATAATAGACATATTAAAATTTAGAAGAAAAAGACTAAAAATAATAAGAACTTACTTTAAATAGTACTGTAAATCTTTAAATTTTAACTATAATAATGCAATATATATAAAATCTCAAGATATGACAATGTCAAAATATAGGAGTTGTTGAAAATTCTGTAAAACTAAAAAAAAAAAATTGTTATGCTAACTTGAATATAAAGCTAGATATTTTTAAGAAAATAATGAATATTATTTTCTTAAAAATAAAAATAAATGAGAATATTCTTATAATGAAGTTGTTGTTATAGGCCAAACATTTTTCTGGAATGTCATTATTTTTAATATAATTAGTCCTTGTTTAATAATAACAAAAACATCATGCCTGTATTCTTGTAACAGAGTGGGCAAGTACTCAAAGAAGGAAAAAAATAAGAGAAAGACAAGGAAAAAGCTTTCAAATTTAACCAATTAGATGGCACCATATATTTCTATCTTTATACACTATACCAGCTTTCTCTATAGTCATTCTTTTTCATAGACATCCATCTCTTATATAACACTCTGAAACCCATATTTTCTCAGATACTTATCCATTTGTTCTCTCTATTCTTTACTTGGCATTTCTCTCCCACATTTATCCTCCACATATCAGACATATACTTGCTTTATTAATTGTTCATTCACTCCACACTCCACATGACAAAACCATTTCAAAGATGACTTACATACTGCATCTAGCACACTCCTTTTCACTTCCCATTTTGCTTTTGTATTTCATCATTCGAGAGACAATCATATCTTGATGGAAAAGAAGGTGCCAACTACACCTCTCAAGTATCTCACCTGTACTATACTAAAATGCCTTTCACTCCATACCCAAGTCTCACTTCCATACATCAATGTTGGAACAAGCAAACTCTGATATACAGCCATCCTAGCATTCTTTGACAGATTCTCATTCCTTTCATACCTTCTAAGTGCATCCACAACTTTTAATTCATCATTTGCTCTTCTCATAATCTCACCATCAATGTGACTCTACCTCTCAAACATACTTCATAAGTATACAAACTCATTCATGTATTCCAGATTCATCCCATTCAGTTCAACCTCACATCTTGTATATTCTTCACACAAGTAGTTTTATCTTTCTGCATTTGTTCTCATCTGTTTCTTCTGACATATTTCATTGAATTGTACAACAAATATCCTGAAATCTTTTTCATTCTCAGGGATGAGAACAGTTTCATCAGCATACAACAAACAGCATGCTCTTACCATTCATCTGCATTCCTAATTCACTTAAAGCAGTTTCTCTCACATATGCACCCATATATACATTATATAATCATGGGGACATCACAACTCATCTCACCCCCTTCTTGATTGTAAACCACTTACATGCCTTCATTTACTCTCATATTTGCAGAACTGTTAACATATATTGCTCTCACTGCCCCAAGCAATTGTTCATTCATACCATATTCTTTCAGCACTTTCCACAGACTACTACTATTCACTCTGTCATATGCCCTCTCAAGATCTACAAAAGCACAGAATATCTTCTTCCTAATATAGAGATAATTCTTTACAATTGTATACATTGAGAAAAATCTGATCACATATCCTCTTCCACTCCTGAAGCTATACTGCATATCTCATACTCTCTCTTCAATCATCCTCTTCACTCTCTCAATTACCAAATATTTTCCCAGTTACACTTAGCAAATTTATATTCTATAATTCTGGCATTCACCTCTCTTTCTCTTCCATTTGTAGATGGGAAATCACAGATTTAGTCCAGTCAGTTGAAATCACATTTTTCATCCAACACAGTTTACACAGGTACCACATCCACTCAACAATAAACTTCTCACCATACTTCAACATCTTAGCTATGATCTCATTCATACCAGGATTCTTAACACATTTCAATATGCCACTTGCACTCATAACCTCTTCTTCATTGATTTGTTCAATATACTTACATTCCTTACATTCATGCTAATCTTCCCAATTTCACCCTCATTCCTTTCTCCAATAATTTTGTGAAGCTCATGAAATATTCTCCATCTAACTATTCTAGATTCATTTCATAACATTCCACCATTTTTATCTTTCACAGCAGATATACTCATACTTTGTTCCTTTCTCAAATTTCTCATACACTTTCAGAACATTCTTTTATTCTCTTCAAAATCATTCTGCAGTTTTTCATCTCTTTCTTTTACCATTCTCTCTCTATTCTCTTTCACTATCTTTACACACTCTTTTATATTTCTTATACTCATCTGCCTTCACATTTCTATTTAACATTCCCAAATATGTTTTCTTCTTCTCAGCCACAACTTATGCCACCTTATCATTCCACCATGCATTGCCATTCTTCCTATCTATTCTCACTTCACCAACCACTTCTCTTGTAAAACTTACTACACACTTTTTAAATCACAACACCTCCACAACATGGTGGATATGTGACCACATATCCTTCATGTTGTGTTAACCTAACTTTTTGCCTTCTTTTCATATATTTCTCACTTCATACACAAATTCTCCACTTTCACTCACATCTGTTCTTTTGTCCTCCTTACATTTCTCCATCCCCCAGTAAATTCATTCTAGAGATTGCCAGAGATCTGAGTCTATCTCTGCACCTCTCATCACTCATGGCCATAATCTTTCTTCTCAATCTTTCATCGCACATAATCAAATCAATCCTATTTCTCTGATCTCTCTCACAGCTCTCCCAAATGTATTGATGGATGGCCTAGTTCCTAAAGATGATGATTGAGACAAATAACCTGCTTTCATCATAGACTGCCAACAGTCATTCCCCATTGTCATTTATTCTAAGATTTCCATATTTTCTAATTAATCCAACCACTCTATCTCTTTTCACATCCTCTACATCAACTCTGCTATTCAAATCTTCAACCACACAATCACTTGTTAAGTTCCATGACTTTCATTTATTGCATTATTCAAGTCATACCAGAATTTATCTTTTTCATTCTTACCAATATCATCCATAGGAACATACACCACTATCAAAAACACCCTCTGCAGTCCTAATTTCATACTTACAATATTATTCTGTCATTCACACACTTGTATTCTAACATACAATTTTTTGTTCTTTCATTCATCAGCATACCCTACATTACTTCTCACATGCTCATTATCTTTTACTTTAGACCATATTCCCACACTCTCATTCCTTACACACACAAATGCACACCTCTTTTAATATATTTCAAATGAAGCACATCTAGCCTGTATTTACACATTTTATTCACAAGTTCCTGTTCATTCATTCTCTTTCACTTGTATATTCATATTCCACACACCATCTCCATTCATACTTCCATTTTCTTTTCCTTTATCATTCCTTTTGTTTCATTTCTCATTGTCCTTTATCCAATCAAGTTTTAAATCTGTGTTTGATGATCTGTTTTCTTTCTTTTTTCAGTTCGAAAATTGTAGATAAAAATTTCACTATATTGGTGATCAGCCCAACAATAGTATAATCTGGTGGAAGGACTGCTCCTTTGAGAATCCTAGATAACCCTTGGTAGCACTTTCCTAAGCTCTTAACTTCTAGCCATTATGGCAAAGTTAAACTACCAACAGCAGAAAGATAACTGAAGAATGCAGTCCCCTTCTTACATAAAGGTATTGGCCTATAGGGATTCTTGTTTGACATTATTTCAATTAATGTCATTTCATTTTTATGTTATATGCAATACCTAAATTAATTAAAAAAATTAAAGTTTTTAAGGCAGTGAAATAAAGTAAAGGCCTGTTTTCTTATGTTTCTCTTTATAAAAAACAGAAAACAAGATGGAAACTATAATACTTGTAGAAAACTAGATATCTTGAAAATCAGTGCAAAAATTAGGATAATACAGAAATACAAACTTCAAAGTTTTCTTTTTAACTTAAAATAATTTTATTGAGGTGCTTTCGATCCTCTGGGTCTACTTCAGCAATCATTCAAATACAGTTTTAGAACTCATTGAGTTCAAAAAATGTATTTGAATGTTTTTAAAAATGAAGCAGCATTTTTTGAATGTTAATAGAAAACTAGATAGCCATATTTTATTTGAGTGCTAAATACACAACATTATCTATGAAGACACTATTAAACTATACTGCAAATAGGACAGTTGATCAAATTGGCCGGATAGACTCACTCTAACTTTCCACCAGAAGACATGGGATTAGGATCTTACCCTTTGGAAAATTGACAAATTCAAGTCCAGTTATTTAATTACTGTCCTCTACAGTATGGTAGACCTTCACAGGTAAAGGCAACCTATAATACCATGAATGGCATTATAATCCTGGAGAGTTATTCTATTTAATAATTTGCAAATGATGAAGAAATGACATTGAAAAAACTAATATGGACATAAAAGACAGTTTAAAATTCACAACTGTTATATTGCTAGTATCAGCCTTATCCAATAAGATTTCAAATTGAACAATGCATAACTTCCCAAAATGGAATTCTGCCAAATGCTGCCACAGTCTAATTGAAGGTATTGGGATACTGTTCCAAAAATCCTGGTTCAGTTCTGGTTAGAGTGGCAAATTTTATTTCTGGAAAATTAATTTAAAAATTCTAGTCTAATATAGATGGTGTCACCTTAGTCCAAATGCAAAAATTAATTACTAACTCAACAGATGGTGACACCATAGCCTTGATTTGAAAAACTAATTATTAAAGTTGTGATTTTTAGGAATTTAAATCCAGCATTAAATAAGGACTATATTATGTTAACTTGAAAGATTTATTAATTTTATAATGCTCTATTATTTAGATTTATAAAATATTTTTTCTGGATAATTTTGAGTTTTTAAAATATTGCATTATAAAATCAAATTATACTTAATTAAAAATAATTTTATTATTTTTTTTAACAAATTATTACAAAAATATCACACTTGCCGTATAATGTTTAATTTTATATCTTAATGCTGATTGATTATGAAATTTGAAAAAAATTTCAGAAATGACAAATTAAAGAGTTTCTATTATAGTTAATTTGAATTTCCAATCACAAATTGATGTATAATATTAATTTATTAATTAGGTCATAATTATACCAGGTGATAATGATATAGGAGGAGAAAATAGAGATGCTATTCCTGATAAAATAGAAAGATTTGATTCTTACTTCAGAAAGGATATATATTTAAATTTAAAATTTGCTGAGTTTGTTAAGGTAATAAGGAAAAAATTTTAATAATTTTTATTTTTTTATATCTGAAATATATTTATTAAATTATTTTTTAGAATTTTTATTTTCTGATTGTTTAAACCTAAATTATTATAAATAAATTTCCACTAAAAGATGAATTTAAACCTTCAAGAGACAAGAAGAAAGAGATTTTTAGTATTTCAGGAACAAATGACCTTTAATCACTTACATTGTACAACAAAGTCAAGATATACATTTTGGTTGTTATTTTCATCCTTCTTCAGTACGGCTAAGATTCTGGGATCCTGGTCATTTTTTTCTGATATTCAAATACCGGTATTGATATAAAAATAATAGTTTTTTTCAGTATTAATTTAAAAAATAATTTTTATGATTTATTCACATAAAGTTGTAATTCATAATTGAATCTAACTAAAAGATTTTTTTCATCCAAATACAGTGGATTCCGCTTAATTGGGACACGTTAGGACTAAGCCATTTTGGCCCAATTAAACGAACTAATAATAAATTCTAAAATAAAATATGTAATTCGTAGGTAAATAAATAATAGGTAAAAATAATAAGTAGGTACCTATTTTAATGCTTTATTAAAATAGGTACCTAATTATTAGCTTTTTACCGAATCTCCTCTGACTTCGCTTTCAACACTGGACTGCTGATATTCACACTTCACCCGACTATAGAAATCCATTGATCTAATGCTTCTTCGACTTCTGAATCCTTTGCATCACGAAAACCATTGATTCTAATGCTTCTTCGACTTCTGAATCCTTTCCATCACGCTTTCTTTTGACTAATGCGCTTCTTTGACTTCTGGATCCTTTCCATCATGCTTTCTTTTGAATGTTTCCTTCTTCGACTTCTGAATCCTTTCCATCATGCTTTCTTTTGGATGTTCCTCACACCTTGCCTGCTTACTATAGAAAACCATTGATCTAATGCTTTTTTGCCCGCTAACTATAGAAAACCATTTGATCTAATGCTTCTTCGACTTGTATCTTAACTATAGAAATCCATTGATCTAATGCTTCTTCAACTTCTGGATCTTTCCATCACACTTTCTTTTGGATGTTCCTGGAATTTCTTTCTGTAATGTCCACTACTCACGCAGTTGATTTTTTTGTTGTAGGGAGACGTTGTAGGTTTGTAGGGAGACGTGCTATGGTAGATTTTGGTTTATTTCAACGAGTCTATGATGGCTTGGATTAAATGTTTGGCTTTTAATTTTATCGAGCAAAGCAATTTTACTTGAAAGTGTAAAATCATTTCATGGCATCTTGGCAAAGATTTAAAAATTTTAAATAAAATCAATACTGTAAATGAATATCACTAGGTACAGTAATAGTAGATTCTTAAGTAGATGCACATTTGCCAAACTCACGATGATAGATAACTGATTCTCATCACGTTAGTGTTGCTGAATAGAGTATTGTTATGTATTATTTATCAATGAGGATATTTATTTATAATTTTACTAAAGAATGAATGTTTATATTAGTGCGGCGACAGTGTGTCGATGATATGTATGTAACAGGCGCAAAGAAATGATCCCGACAGTGTGTCGACGATGTGTATGTAATAAGATGATAAGAAACGATCCATCCATTGTGTTAGTCTGTATTGTCTTGTAGAAAAGTTTAACCTGAAAAATTACGTATTTGTCTTGTAGAAAGGTTTATATCTGAAAAATTACCGGTACAATAAAATGTTATAATTTTTATATAAGGATATTTTTTAAGAAAGCACATAATGAGTATTAATTACCAGTACAATAAAATGTTATAATTTTTATATAAGGATATTTTTTAAGAAAGCACATAACGAGTATTAATGTATGTAATGTTGCCATACTTTCAAAAAATCCCTAAAATATATCAAAAATTGAAAATTCCTTTTCTGCTACTGTCCCAATTAAGCGAAAAGTTGTCTCAATTAAACATTTAAATTATGTATTAGTTTATTAATTTGGTTTCTGTTCTTTGAGATTTAGCCCAATTACGCGGCTGCCCCAATTAAGCGGAATCCACTGTATTCCTAATCTAGCCAAATTTTACCCCTAGTGAGTTATTTTGAAATTAAACTTCAAATTAATGATTATTTTAATAATTATGCCATGATGCCACCATTTATTGGACTAATTATTATTTTAAATTTAGATTAAGGTAGTGTCATCTATTATTTACTAATTATAGTTATTATTATAGAAAAAAATATATATTATGTAATTTTTTTTCTATAACATACTATTATAGAAAAAAATTATAGTTTAATTATAAAATAACAAATGGCACCACATTAACCTAAATTTAAAATAATTGTAATTATTAATCCAATAGATAAGTGGCATCATAGCATAATTATTAAAATAATCATTAATTTGGCAGTTTAATTCTAAAATAGATCACTAGGGATAAAATTAGGCTAATTACAACATTTGGATAAAGGCTATAAAATTATCAACAATATTTTTATAATAGAAAGCACTTTAAATGTCAAATTGGCATGATTATTGCAAAACTAAATTAAACTATAGGATCTAATTCTGCCAAATTAATTCCTTGTATATATTTAATGGAAATTTTAATAATTTGAAAGAATTAAACTAATGTTGGTGCCATCTATGAATTAACTGATAGACCATTGAGGCTATGTAGCAGATTGATTCTTCAGATATTAATATTAATTTGGAATTATTTTTTGAACATAGATATTGGACTCCGCTGATAGATCTATTTCTGACTGGACTTTTCAGTTACAGCCCTCAATGGTGCTAGTCAGGCAACACACAGACAGGCACAGTCATCATAACATAAATGCATTAATTTAAATTCTTTCAAATTATTAAATTTTTTGTTAAATATATATCGGGATTAATTTGGCAGTGTTAGGTTCAATTGGAGTAATTCCCTTGAAATTTGGTCTAAAATATTTATGTTAAACTTTAGGTTTTGCTTGTTGTAACATAAGAAATATTATAAATAATAATGTATGCAAACTTGAATTAATGCAAATTATCTTAGGTATTATCAATTATGCAATAAAATAATATATATTCAGCTGTACCCTCTTCATGTTTACAAAAGATTAATCCATAAATAGGAAAATTTAGTTTAAATATATCAAGAATATCATCTCAAGTGATATAATTCTATTAACTATTGCACTTTTCAAAGATCTTGACAGCTAGGACATTTAAATTATTAACACAATGCTGCCTATTGGAGTTACAGCAGGGTAAAATTTAGGACACTCCAATGAATTGGTGTTTTATGATGATTTTCAGTCTATTTGTTGTTTTACATAAACTAATCTGGTGACTTTCTGATTGAAGAAAAATTTTTGATTTTTATTTTCAAAAATCAAGAAGATTTACAAATAAAGTTCAAGCTCAAAAAAGATATAAAACATTTTAATTACACATAATTAAAAAATAACAGTAATGTGTTTAGTTTCAAGAAAACCATCATCACAGTGGTGATATTCAAAGCTTAGAACAAATAATTTAAAAACATTCTAGAAGCATATTTAAAGATTTAGTATAAAATTATCAGTAAATATTAAATTAAAAACAAAAAACATATAGATAAAAATAGTGCATGGGAGTATATGTAATAAATAAAAATAAAAAATAAAAATACAAAAAATATCAGTCACGATAATATTTATTATTAACATTTCACTATGTTTCCATAAGCATTGCCATCTTACAAGATATTAGAAGAGTATGACTGGCATGAAGTGCCATCTAATGACCATGTGGCAAAGCAGTGTTCAACTTGCTCTAGCCTGGCTGAAAATTATAATGACATAGGGAATATTATACCCATATGAGGTCTTGATGTGAGAAAATCAGGAGGTAGAAAAATCATTTGATGAAATTTAAAAAAAAAATTGATCTGCAGTCAAGATTATTTCAATAGCAAGATGGCAGCATCATTTTTATATATGAAGAACATGAAAGGAAAAGTTCTCCATAGTCAAATGAAGCAGATTATGCTTAACATTTATGGCAAATTGGGTACAATTGTTGCCCTACTGAAGCACAGCAAAAAAGTGGTACAGATTGAAAGGAGTGACGAAACACGCAAAATCCCTACTGGACCAAAGGTCAAAGGTGAATGAGATACAGATGTCTAGGTGGCATAGGTAGTGAAGCACAGGAATGGGATGTGTTGTGTCGCAGATTGTTGCGAGGGCAGACATAACATCAAACTGCATGCACCTATTTGCAATCAAAGTAAATGGTGCATACTATGATTGTGGCTTTATATCTCATAAACCTTTGACCCCTGGTTTACTAGAGACATTTTGTGTATTTTGTTCCCTCTTTCGATATGTACCATTTTTATACTTTAAAATAAAACTAAAGCACTTACTGCAGTGTAGGAAAAAAGCTTCTAATCATATGTTGAACGAACATTTTTGGCACTTAACGCTATCTTCAGGTTCAAATTCTATCAGAACTTTCAAGAGTATTTCATAAAACAAACAGCACTGATAACAGCTAACCAGTAAGTTTCTTTATAAACTTATCTGGCATTACTGCTGTTTTTTTATGAAATATGATTATAAGTATAAGCAACTGTGCAAATATATATTTTTACATCTTGAGAAAAAAATACTATATATATATCATTTGATTTAGCTGTTCAGGTATATGTGTAAATATGATTGTCATCTGCATATTTCAGATGTGATTGGCAACTATTATTGATTTTAATGCCATAGATAACCTAAATTATTTTGTTGAAGATATTTTGTGGAATTGCTGTAAACAATTTGAGAGATAAGGAATCTCCTGGTCAGATTCCCCTTTTGATGGATATTTTTTTACTAATTTATGGGACACGATATATTAAAATTCTTGTAAGGAAAGGTATGAGAGTAATGTGTTTATGTTCAAGTTATGTTGCTAGTTTCTTAACCACAGTCTTTGAAACATCATATACATAATTATGGGCCACCCTGTATTATATCTTATTAAATTTTTATTCTTTTATTTTCAGTGAAACATCTCTAACGATTTTATCAGGAAGATGGATTCGTGTAACTTCTTCTCAGAAGCGTCAAATGGCCAAAGTTTTAACTAAATCCAGTCAAGTATTTGGTCCCCTAGTCGATAAAGCTGCCCGATTATGTACAGTTCTTGTCATGGCAGTTTATGATCCTTGGGGAGAACCGGCACTAAATCAGTTAATAGAAGGTCAAATTGAATACACTGATGCAACTGGTAAGTTATAGCTAGTCCTTGATTTACGACAAGGTTCCATTCCAATATCTCTCTCATATGTCTATTTTGACATAAGTTGAGGACTTTTTTAATTCCTGATTTGTTTGATTTCTGTTTAATATTTTCATAAATTAGGTTTCTATTTAACTTAAAACAATTAAAAATGTATAAATTTACATAAACATTTATAAATTATTTATTAACTCATATACAATCTATATAATAAAAACCTTGCGTCTGTTCCTTTCAGCGATCTCATTGGTTACAATAATCACGTGATAGTTTACTAAGTGACCTAGCCATTTGGTAACTGAGCAGTCTCATTGGATCATAATGGCAGGTGACCACTGAGCAGTCTCATTGGATCGTAATGACACGTGACCCAATGAGACTGTTCAGTTCACAGAGATTAATTAATGGTGGATATCGAGTATTGTGCTGTAGGGCTGTATATTATTTCGTTAATCTATTGAACTTCAGATTTTATATTAAAAGGTTTTTTAATTTTTCTCTAATTTTATAT